>CAKAKR010065077.1:30273-51402 GCA_916700685.1 Adelosebastes latens | reverse complement strand
GTTTACTTTTGGTTTTACTTTATTTTTGCTGACCTCGATATTACCCGTACATGTTCAGCCCCTTTCACACAGAGATCCCGAAATACTGCTTGGTTTTTGACTGTCCCCCTTTTGTTTTTTGGCTGTCGCCTTCTTGGTTTTTGGCCGTCGCCATCTTGGTTTTTTGCAACCAGAAGTGACACGTGAGGGTGGAGCTAAGTACAACCGAACGTTGAATAAGACATTTTTAGGTGACCAAAATGTTACAAATAACTTTAATGAACTGAAAACACACTGTGAAAGGGTTAAAGTTGTAAGACGAAAACAAGGACAACTCCCAGACTGGACAACGCCGTGGTAGCGACCTGTCAATCACAAGGTAGCCCCGCCCTAAAGCATCCCCTGTTTTATGGTCTATTTGACTCTAAATGGGACCATAATTTACTAAATGAACATCATGCTGTATTGAAGAAGACTTGAAACTAGCGATTGAGACCATAAACTCATGTTTACAATGTTTACTGAGGTAATAAATCAAGTGAGAAGTAGGGTCATTTTCTCACAGACTTCTATACAATCAGACTTCTTTTTGCAACCAGAGGAGTCGCCCCCTGCTGGCTGTTAGAAAGAACGCAAGTTTAAGGCATTTCGGCGTTGGCTTCACTTTTCAGACCTGGAGGTTGCTGCTAGAATAAAAGTTTCCTTCTGTTAGTATTACTTCAAGTAGTCCTAAAAGACACATGTGGGGTCATTAATAATAACACATTTTTGAGGACTTTTGAGAATTTTTATGTTTTGCCAATAATTTAAGACCTCACAATTGATTCTTGTCCTTTCGACAGTCGGATATAAACCAGCAAATAGATAAAAATGTATAATACTTTCAATGAAAGAGGTATAAAACGTTGTCAGTATTCTCCAATCTGCTCCAAATGAGTTTAATGCACGTAGGCAGTAGAGACACTGCTTATGTAAATGGGTCATCAGAAGTTACTTGAAATATTTATTTGTTTATTGTGATAGGTATCTGTTGCCAAGCGGAAATTAGAACAAGAAAAGGAAGAGAGAGAAAGAAAGGAAGGGAGGGAGCTGTCTGTTTGCATGATATCAGTGTCCTCCATTGGATCCCATACAGAAATGCTTTGGCACACAAGAAGCTTTTCATAGAACAGCATCAGCAATAAAAGCACACCAGCGGTAGGTAGCGTTTTAACGCCCTCGTTCACTTCTTTTTTGGGGTCATGTATTTTTAGTAGCTCACAATTTATAACTTTTACTTCATCTCACTTAAATTGGCTATTTTGGAAGTTCCCTAGCTCTGAAAATGGAGATGTGTTCATGCAAAATTTAGAAAGGAGCTATTTGTATTTTATATTCTAGGCTCACCGCTGCATATCATTTTTTTTTGGGGGTGGTCCTTACTGAGACTTCAGGAGGGCAGAGTAAAATATATCTATATTTGTCATCTCAGGAGAGTCATTGCTGCCATTTTGGGGCAAAATCTCAAATATTCAAACATGTCTGAGTCTATTAATAGTGGCCGAGGGCGTTTTTCTCTGCTGCAGGCTGAAGCTTTTGGTTTCCTCTCTGAATTCCCCTCAATGTCTTTAGATCCACTTTGTCATTTATCAACATGACAGTTTGGACTTTAGCTCAGTACATGTCTACTCCCATCTATGATATCCTTTCTCTTTGAATTACACCGTAGATAAAGGAGCAGCACTAAGGGAACTGGAAGAGGTAAAAGAAAAAAACGAGACATATCCTCTTCCTTTGCCTCTCCTGGTTTCCTTATAAAATAATTAGATTCTACCCTTAAAATATCTGCACGGTTCAAAGAAGTCCATGTTTCTCCCGGCTACTTTTACCAGATACATTTTGTCTGTGTTTAGACACAAAGAGATGAAAGGAGGAAAAACTCCTGTGGTATTTTTCTTTTTGTAGGCTAGGTGATGTTTTTCGGTGGGGAACAAAACAAAACAAAACATCTAAATGTGCCAGCGTATGCGTCATCATCAGTAGATTATTATTATTATTATTAAATGTGGTGCATGAAGGGAGGCAAATCTTCTCTTATGTTTTTCTGCTTTTCTTCTGTCTTGCTCTGTTTGTCCCATTGTCTTCTTGTCATATTATTTGTTGTAAACTGTCTGTCATGTGTATTCAGTATACGCAGCCTGCTTATATCACTGTCAGTCTGTCTCTTTTGGTCTGTCTGTATCTGTCACTCGCTGTCTCTCCCCAAACTGGAGCTTTTTTTTCCATGTCTGTTCTGCCTTGAATGTATCTCCTCCTAAATTCCTCCCTGCCTCTCCCTGAGGGTTATATTAAAACCTGCAGAGTGGGTGGTTTACCTGCAGGGGGTCAGTTAATGAGGCTCTGTCCTTGTTGTACTAAGTAGGAAAATAGCCCCCGTTGTTCCGCTCCGCCAGACGAACGTTGCAGGAAGCATCGTTGAGCGTGGATTTATAGTTTTCTGCTTATCTGGAGCATCGTGGAGGAGTCGGGAAGGGGGGGGGGGGAGCCACGAGGTTTAGGAGGCTGCTCTCGAGTCTCAATTAGGCTGCTTACCATCCCTTTGGTACTGACCCGACCCCGGAGCACATTTTGCGATGGGTCATTGGTGGTTTATAGCAACCAGGGGTTCACCAGGGCGGTACTTCTGCAGTTGCTTTGGAGATACGTGGAAAGATTGTGCAGTAAAAATCACAAAATGCATTTCAAAAACTCACATGGAGTCAGCTTTAAAGGACCAGTTAGGTGGATTTATTGGCAGAAATGGAATATGATATTAATAAGTATGTTTTCTTTAGTGTATAACCATCTGATAACAAGAATCCGCCATGTTGCCCTGTCCGCCATGTTTCAACAGTAGCCCAGAACGGACAAACCAAACTGTGCTAACTTTTCCTGCTTGGGCCGGAGTCGATAAAGTTACTCGCTCCCGTCACCGCCGCTCTCTCTCTCTCTTGCTTCACCACTCACTTCCCACGTACACACACACACTACACTCTACGTACTGACTCTGCTCCAAATGACCTACAGTATGCTACTCTTACAACAACTGGCTCCATTCACGTTTTTGCGTCGGCCACCGTAGCTCTCCAACACGCTTGGCACACGGGAAAAAGGCTTCAGTTGGTTGCAATCTCTTCACCTCACCGCTAGATACCGCCAGATCCTACACAACGGACCTTTAAAGGGGAAATATCATGCTCATTTAGACGTTCATACTTGTATTTTGGGTTTCTACTACAACATGTTTACATGCTTTAATGTTCAAAAGACACATTATTTTTTTCATACTGTCTGTCTGAATATATCTGTATTCACCCTCTGTTTGAAATGCTTTAACGTTTTAGCGCCTGTCTCTTTAAGAAGCCCAGTCTGCTCTGATTGGCTTGCGAGAAAAATGTGCTGTGCGTTCCTATACCCATACTACCATACCATAATAGTTAATTAATTGCAAATTAATAGCACATTTTGTATCTGTTCAAAATATATCTTAAAGGAAGATTTGTCAAGTATTTAATACTCTTATCAACATGGGAGTGGGTAAATATGCTGCTTTATGCAAATGTATTTATATATTTATTATTGGAAATCAATTAACAACACAAAACAACGACAAATATTGTCCAGAAACCCTCACAGGTACTGCATTTAGCATAAAACAATATGCTCAAATCATAACATGGCAAACTTCTGGTTGTAAAAAACCAAGATGTCAAACTCGAGGCTTCAAAACAGCCACAAACCAATGGGTGACGTCATGGCGACTACGTCCACTTCTCATATACAGTCTACGGTTTTCCTTCAATTTGTCACCCATGTTGAGCTGAATCAACACTTCTGAACATTAAATACTTCATAAAAGTAGGATCGACTATAGTTGTACTTAATAAACTGGTGACTCAGTGTATTGAGAGTTCCCCTACAGGAAGTATGTCAGCAGAGGAGCTAAGCCATGTCATCTCCTGAGTATTACAGACCCGGACTGCCTCTTATCTTATGATCAGTTTAGTGTGATGACTGTGTGATGGTCTGAAGCATTACTCATCGCTGTGTCATTTAACGACTCGCTTCCTGAAATGTTTAGTTCCATACAAGGGTAATAATTTCCTCTGAAGTTAGCACAGGTGCTCTTTATTCCAGGTGAGGCAGCCAGCCTCTTCTATAAAACACTTTAGCATTGTACTGCACTGCTATTGTTGTTCGTTCATTCATCCCAAATGTAATATGGACATCCTTTTCTTTGATTGTGAGACATTCCGTATCTATGTCTTATTTACTTGTGGGGTTTATGTAGAGAATGTTTTGTTGCTGCTTTCAAATCCCATCATATAGCAGCACAATGCCGCAGCACTTTGGGGACAAAAGGAGCTCAGAGAGACTACTTAAGAGTGCGCGTTGACGTCGGTGATTATTTTTGTTTGTGCCGATGCTCCAGCTGAACAAATGAAATCCTTGGATGACTGAACATGCAAAGGCGGTTTCAAAATTATGCACACACATTTCCAAACCCTCACTATTGTATAATTTCTGGTTCAAAGAGTGATGTTTACATAAATGAACACAGAAATCCAGCTCCAGCGCTTTATAGATACAGTATATTTGCCTTTTGTAGTAAACCATTCAGGTCTGAGGTTTGCATAAACACATCTATGAAAAATAGGGCTGTGATGATCCACCTATCTCTTGATTCGATGCTATCACGATACCTGGGTGCCGATTCAATATGTATTGTTATTTTTAAGTTTTGTGATTCGATATTACGATTTATTTTTGTGAACTTTTTTATAACTAGACCATGGGAAAAAGTTGAATCATACACTTCTAGAGACTTTTACTTTAGAAAACCTCTAAATTGATACAGTAAAAATGTTTGATTTTCAGCATGTATGTAGTCAGAGACGTCCTGAAGTCAAATATATCAGTCATTGTCCGGCATTATTTATTACATTTTTTCCAGCAACCCAAAAATCAAAGAATAAAGACATTTCCTTCACAAATTAGTGGTATTTTCTTTTTAATTTATAAGGGACGTGTAATGTTTTATACTTCTGGTGAATATAATCCAGTCAATCTTATTTCCATATATGTATTTTGTATATACAGTTCCCTTTGTTAACACCTTATTTTGAAAACCGGACGTAGTCACACGTGTATACTTCCTCTAACTTCTCCAAGTCCGTCTCTAGTTCTCTCGTCAGCTCCGTGTTCTTTATACATCCATGGTCAGCTCCATCGGGGCCGTTTCAATGCATTTAAAATAAATGTCAGTATATGTGTGCTCTACAGTTGTAGCGTCGGCCGATTTGACCACGGAGATGAGAGTGACGGCCGGCTTGACCGCACGTTACCGCTATACGATAACGTTTCCTGTCCATTACAGAGTTAGCATGCAGCTTTAGCCGTGATGTCTAGCTCTGCTTTTCCTGGTAATGTGTGAAACCCAAAGTGTTTCCATACTTTACTGTATGTGTAGTGTTTACCACTTTGGATTTAACATGTGAGGGTGCAGGTCGTAGCCACGCGAACCCTCCGCCATTTTCTACTTTGTCGTTTCAGCTCACTGCGGTTTGTTTTGGTTGACGGATACGGAATGGATATGACGTCACGTTACTCAGACTACAACAATAAAAGCGGGAACTTCCTTCTACCTCCAAATAGACTCATACGAAGCAAATATATAAAAAAAAATTCAGATTTTCTTCCCACCCATAATGAAAAGTAGGTTTTCTGCACACAGATTTAAGTTTCAGTCACTTATCTTTACGTTTCTGAATGTCCAAAAAGTAAAAGAGTCAAGTCAGCCTTTGAGGCACGATGGTGCAGCACAGAAAACAGTTTATGAAACTCTGAATAAATCAAATTTTCATCTCTCCCACAACCTTAATTGTGATTCTCCAAGACGCCCCCCCAAGACACAAACATGGCAACTTTCCAATCCACTGCCATTCATTCTTGTTTGGATGACTGTGTTCACCTTGACAATTAACTATTATTTCTGTCTCCTCTCAGGGATTGTCCCAAAGTGCCTCATTACCTTTGCATTTTTTTTTCTTCCCTGTTTATGCAAAAGTCAGGGTTGATGGAGGAATTGATGATGCTGCTTTATGAAATGCCAGGGCGAAAAAGACGGCATGAAATATTCATAAATGTTGCTGTTTTCTGTTGTGCCACACTGCTCGTAGGCATCTCAATCGCAGGAGGGCACCGTGTTTCAGAACTCAGAAGAAAAAAATGTTGCATTAATAAATGTGATTTTAAATCTGACTGAAAAGGACATCACCTCTGACACGGAGGATTTACAAGTCAAGCAGCGCTGATGTTGTACTCTGCTCCCCTCATTCATTCATCAAAGGCTCACCTGTCCCCTCATGCCTCTTCTCTCTGCAGCATCGCGGTAGGTGTGGGTTTCTATGGCAACAGCGAGACCAATGACGGCGTGTACCAGTTGACCTACTCGCTGTACAACGCCAATCACACGCTGGGCGGTGTGGACAGTCTGGTAGGTAAAACATTATAGTGTCATATGATGAATGTCTCACCTCATAATGTGTGTTTTTAGTTTCATTTCATACAGTTTTATAGATGAGAGACTGAAACAAACAGCTCTGAGTGAAGGCTTCAGAGAGACTAGTGGTGATGTATTCACACACAAATACACACACGCAGAGGAGGAAAGCCCAGAGGACTCAATTTAGCATGCCTTTAAATGTTTTTATAGTCTTTTTATGGCTTTTTTACCGCTACAAATTGACAGCCTCTCCACACAAAAACTCTTTTACTCCCAGACAGACACTCTCACCCTCGCTGCTCCACCTTCTCCCAGCCGCTGTGGTCTCAGCAGAAACAAAGCATGTGTCTTTTCTTGTGCTCACTTTAGCTCAGTTTTGTGTGCATGATCCCTTTTCCTATTTTTATCCGCCTCACTTCCCAACACAATACGCCCAAAAGTAGCTCGCTGTTTTTACAAATTTCACACGGGTGACAAGGCGTTTTTTTCTCCTTCAGTCGAGAGACAAACTCAAGTTAAAGCAGATGGATATTTTTCTCCCTCTTGATTTTTTTCCCACACCAATGTTTTTGAAAAAGTTGACTTTAAATGAATATTGAAGTTAACTGAAGACCATCTTGCGTTTGGATCACACCAAACGCCAAATTGGGCCCGGGGGCGTAAAGTACCCCACTTCCTACCCCCCTACTTCCGGCGCCCTCGCTCAGATCACACCCATCTTCAAACTCAGCATTCATTTTGATCTCAACTACACACCTGTAAAGTTTCGTGACTGCATCTTGCACAGTTGTGATGCTATTGTGTTGACAACATCTGTCCACAGACAGACAGACAGAAATATATACACCTGGCAAAGTACTCAAAACCTCCTCTGCAGTTCCCACTACTGCAGGTGACTCCAGGACCTCATTTTGCCGCTTGCAGACAGATTTGCGGCTACAGTAGAGAGGTTGATCCCAGTTAGAGCTTTTAAAAATGTAGTTAAGGATTTGGAGGCTAATTCAATTGGAGTTCGTAATTGCTTCCACAGCTGGATCTGTTTCTTCCTGTCTGTCTTCCTGGGTATATGACTCTGTAGTTGATACTGTGTGTTTTGTTTTATGTGTTTTTAATGTTTGCGTTTATGTTGTTTGAAACACTTTATTGCTGCTCTCTTGGCCAGGGCTCTCCTGAAAAAGAGATTTTCTAATTTCAATAGGACTCACCTGATTAAATAAAGGTTTAATTTTAAGAAATGCCATGATGACACACACACACACAGACTCAAGTGAAAACAACTCCAGCGACACGCTGTCACGGCTGGTAATTACCTGTCAGCACTTTTAGGGAAAGTACTTGACAAGTTGGCTCGGCAATCCACAGTATTGTGTTATATCGATCGCGTCACTAAAGTGATCATTTGTGAGTCAACTTGGACTTGACTTCCAAAAACATTATTAACACAGTTATGAGATATTCAAATGTTGTGTCATTCCAAGAGTGAACGGGGACCTGAAAGACTTGAGATTTGCTTTGACAAGACTTAAGACGTGAGTCTTCTCTTGACTGAATTGAGACCTGTGCAGATTGACTCGAGGCTTTGCCTTGAGACTTGTACAGTTTGACCTGATACTCGACTTGATACAAGTACAAATTGGCTCGAGACTTGACTTGAGACTTGACTTGAACAGATTGATTTGAGACTTTTAAATATGAATTGAAGATTTGAAAGATTAGTTTGACACATGTAATGATTAATTTGAGACTTGTACATACTGATTTGAGACTGTATAGATTGACTTGAGACTTTACTTGAGACTTGTAAAGTTTAACTTCAGACTTGACTTGAGACTGTGTCAAACAACATAACAGTCTGATGTCGTGCTGGTGCACATCAGCTGTGTGTCGTCTCCTCGGCGGTGTGTGTGTGTGTGTGTGCGACCAGCGTTGGTCCCGTGTCGTCGGCGGCGGCGGCGTGGGGGCGGAGACCCTGAGTGACTTGCTGTCGAACAGTAGGGATTAAGTCTCCATCTGTGTTAATGGAGATTAATGTGGTGGTATGTGAACCACTTAGTGCGGTGACTCAACGCGGCCTCAGTAATAAACACGTTGCTGAGAGGCCCACAGCTCCACCGTACGACTTCTTCTTCTTATACGCTGATGGCGAGGGACCACAACCTCCAATTTTAATGGAGAGCAGTTCTGGGCTCTCTGGCTCTGATTGACGCACTTTATACATAATTTATTTAAACTGTGAGAACTCTGTGATTGCTGGAAGATCAGTAGAGCTGCTGTAGATCAGTCAGTCGGGATTAGCTCTCATGTGACGCATTAACCAGCGAAACATAACCCGTAAACATGCTCACCTTCTTGATTTACTCCATTTAATCGCTCGTATTACCTGAACACACAGAGTGATAGATACATCTCTTTGTCTCTTGTATGAACTGCTGTTATTCTTGTAAAGCACTTATCCATGTTCATTTCTCAAAGCCGTGTTAGCAAGAGGAGACGGATCATTAACATATAGCTCATCTGAAAGCTTGTCGGTGTGGTCCCTCTGGGACGTGTGAACTCGTGCAAACACATAATTGGACATGGTGGCCTTTATTTTAGCAGCTTACGCGCATGAGTGTGCTCGCCTCTCTGTGTGTGTGTGTGTGTGTGTGTGTGTGTGTGTGTGTGTGCATGAGTGAGTTCATTGCACGCAGCTATAGACTGTTAAGGAGTCTAGTTCTTGAGTAGGGACAAAGAGCCCAGTGTGCCACACACAGTTCCCAGTCTCCCCCCACCTAATCAACCATGAGCCCGCGAGACAAAGACGTTTGATGGGGAAGAACAAGGAGCGCGACTCGCCTGTCTGATTGGCAGAGTCCTGATTGAAATCTGCATTGAAATCATTGACAATGACCGCCTCGCTGCCCTTTGGCCCACACAAAACGCCTTTTAGCCCGACTCCAAGAGAGTTTAGAAGCGACTTTGCTTCTAAAGACCGAATCTATAAGAGACGAAAAGGAAGGAAGTTAGACTCATTATCACTAGATGCTTTTTTTCTGGGCTACTGTTGAGAGGTTGATTAGTTACGGTCTGGAATATATGCATATGATGTGTTTATGCACACGGGAAACTCTCTTAGTGAGAATGTCAATTAAACAAAACACTTGCATATAAAGAGATGTTAAATTCAGAGACATTACATTCAAACACAAAAAAAAAAAATCATCAACAGCGCTGTTAAAATGTGGAAACTGGCCAGCCGGGATGCTTTAATGGTGCTGTAATGGGACTGATGTGACATTTGAAGTGTTTAGCCGCACTAATAATAACTCTATTGTTTGGAGATGGGTATTGTGAGAGGGTTTTGGCAGCCGATGGAGCGGGTCGACGTCTGGGTCAGTCACTGAGCATTTGGCCGGAGCTCAAACACGGTTTGGAAGTTGGCCCACTACATAATTACCATCATGCATTTTTCCACAGCTTTCTCATAATATGATTTTTGTAATAATACAAAACAATACGGTATTCATAATGTGAAGGAATGATTATGAATTGAAAAACTGAACTGAATGTTTTTTTATCTTTTTGGGGAGAAAGTAGGGCTGTCAGTCGATTCAAATATTTAATCGGGATTAATTGCACGATGGTCCATAGTTAATCGCGATTGATCGCAAATTAATCACATTTTATTCTGTTCAAAATGTACCTTAAAGGGAGATTTGTGAAGTATTTAATATTCTTATCAACATGGGAGTGGGCAAATATGCTGCCTTATGCAAATGTATGTATATATTTATTATTGGAAATCAATTAACAACACAAAACATTGACAGATATTGCCCAGAAACCCTCACAGGTACTGCATTTAGCATAAAAAATATGCTCAAATCATAACATGGCAAACTGCAGCCTAACAGGCAACAATAGCTGTCAGTGTGTCAGTGTGCTGACTTGACTATGACTTGCCCCAAACTGCATGTGATTATCATAAAGTGGGCATGTCTGTAAAGGGGAGACTCGTGGGTACCCATAGAACCCATTTTCATTCACATATCTTGAGGTCAGAGGTCAAGGGACCCCTTTGAAAATGGCCATGACAGTTTTTCCGTGCCAAAATTTAGTATAAGTTTGGAGCGTTGTTTAACCTCCTTTGCAACAAGATAGTATGACATGGTTGGTACCAATGGATTCCTTAGGTTTTGCGTTAACTTTGACAGCCCTAGGAGAAAGATAATGAATGTTGTGATAAATGTTCCCAGTATTCCTGATATTTAGGGCCTTTGTACTCCAAGTCTTAATTTTTCGTCCAAAATTGTCACATAATTTAAAAATAAATACGACCTCACGTTGTGTCACATTTACAAGGCGACTCCGAAACCTTCATCCGTCATTTAAATTTTCTAAACAGGTTTGATTTTCTGCGTTTTTTTGCATCCGTCAAAGACCAAAAGAGGGTTGTTTGACCACTCAGAGCCACCGTCCGTTGCAAACGTCGTCATAATCCAAAACACACTTTGTCTCACAGCACAAAGCATGTTACGATAAAGACATAAAAGAATACAGAGATGCAGAATTTAAGGAGAGATTGTGGCAGGTGAACAGCTTGGAATCGGGAATGGTCGCAAAACAAAGGATGCACAAAAGATTAGACAGTAGTGATTGTGCTCTCGGCAGCTAAACGATAGTTTCTCCCTAATGTCATTCAGTCATTAGCCTCTTTGGGACTAGAGCTACCCATCGCACCCACGTAATTAATCCAATTTTGTCTCTCGACAATTGCAAATTTTCTCAACGAATATAATAATAAAATGCATTGGACTCAGTGTGCAAGATATACGAAAAATAACCTGCTTTAACCTGCTTCTCGTTTGTGTGGGAGGAAACCTGCACAAAAATTGGGAGAACTCCAGACAGACTCGGTCCAGGTGGAGTCCGGACCTTCTTGCTGTGGGGCAACAGCGCTAACCACTGAGCCGACATACTGTGTGTGTCTGTGTTCTTGCATGCTCGCAGTCTGACTCTGGGTTTTGTCCAGAAAGAAACAAGATTTTCTGAGAAATGTCTCTCCTCAAAGGAGGTTCAATTATCTCGGGGTCTTGGTGTTTTGTTCATGAGGGATGAGAGCAACAAGATCAGTGCAGTAAAATCAGATTTATGGTCAATGCAAGAGGTTAACTGGAGTCCAGCTGTAGTTACTTACAGCAGCTCAGCGTCATATTTCTCCCGTTGATATCACCACCACAACACTAGAGCTGGATGTATTGTTCATGATCAGGCTTCTGTCTATAATACAGAGAGCAGGCCGGAGCATCATCATCTCTCTTCTGACTCACGGGGTGTTGTAGTTTGGGTGATTCTTAAAATCCAGGAGAAGAGATGCAATCTTTCCCCCAGTTGTTTAGGAAATAGAAAGTACTCAGACCTCTTTGATCAACACGTTCTCATTCCCAACTCATCAAATACCGCCGCTTGGTCAGTGGCCCTACGCTTCAATCTATGACGCTCTACGTACCCCTCTAGCGTCAGTTTTGGACGTGTTAGGGACGGCGTGTCAGTTTCTGCTCATTACTTGCATAGTGTCTTTTCAAAATAGTCCAATTTAAGGCTGCAACTAATGATTATTTTCATAGTAGATTCATTTGTGATTATTTTCTCGATTAATTGATTAGTTGTTTGATCTATAAAATGTCAGGAAATGGTGTAAAATGTCGATCAGTGTTTCCCAAAGCCCAAGATGACGTCCTCAAATGTTTTTTTTTGTACACAACTCAAAGATATTCAGTTTACTGTCATACAGGAGTAAAGAAACCAGAAAATATCCCCATTTAAGAAGCTGGAATCAGAGTAATTTGACTTTTTTTTCTTAAATAATTACTCAAACTGATTATCAAAATAGTTATATTAATATTAATTTGATAGTTTGACAGTTAATTGATTAATCGTTGCAGCTCTAAATGTAGGTCTACTTCGTTTTTAGGTTTACTTACGCAGCAAAACTACCTGCTTAGGTTTAGGAAAAGATTGTGGTTGATTTGAAAAGTACTTTTGTTACATAAAATAAGTGTTTGTTACATAACTGGTGTTAGTTAAGTGAGTAAGTTACATAACAAAACTAAAGTAAAATAAGTCAACATTGATTTGGTTTCACACGGGACACAAACAGCGGTCTCCTGGGTGAAAGTCCTGTGTTTGTTTGACCCATCCAACCACCCCGACCTCCTCACTAAGTGTACTTTCTCGCTCTTTATACTACGTCAGTTGCTCTGACCGTCTAATAATGATGCGGGTGTGTTTACATTGGAGGTAAGGCCTTGACACCCTGGGGGCGTTTTTTTGTGTGCGATTAATTCAAACGTTAGTATATTTTTCGTACAGTTTTTTTTTGTTATTACACACGTGAATATTACGCAACAAAAAAACATTGCACTTTTTCTGAGCTTTCGCACAGCGAGTAAAGGCATCAACCAATCACGTTGTGCAGAACGGGTTGAGTGGCGCCTATATTTATGAAACAACAACACAAAGGCTCCGCAGTCCAAACCAAAAAGGCAAACTTTATTACTCCTTCCAACCTTGACAAAAGCAGCGCAGACCAGATCCACTCCTTCCATCCTTACCTTTCACAATAAAAGCCTTAGACATAAATTATTCACAGGCATTTATTTGTCACGCCCCCGGTGTGTAAAGGCCTTTAGTTGAAAGCCTGGTTTGTGTCATACAGATGCTAAAGGGTGCCTCGGTGCGTCGGTATCAGACGACGAGAGGTTCTGACCAGGTTGCTTTGACATCTGGATGTGTGTGTTAGTGCTCACTGGCTGGTCTGATCCAGTTGAGATATGATTGATGGACTGATATCCTCACTCTGACGTAAAGCTGAAGGAAAAGTACTGACGCTGAGCCAGAGGTCATCTCTGCAGCTAAACCACTTTCACCTCTGAGTGAACTCTCGCTCTCTTCAGAACTAGAGATGAAATAGAGTTGTTGGAGCTGCTCTCACATGGTTGTGTGTCACAGCCCCCACAGCAAACCCATTTTTAGCGTGACGATCCCACCTCCTTCCTTTGGTCTAACAATCTCTGCTGCGTGGGCCATCGGTTTGATTTAATGCCCGCTCAGTGTTTTCCTCAACAAACCCATACAGGGCGACCTCTTAAAAGCTCTGTGGTCATCACGTCTCTGAGAGGAAAGGAAAGGAAGTAGGAAGGAATATATTTTTAAAGAGATGTTCTGCAGAGCTTCGTTACCCAGCGGTGAAGATGGTCTCTATCTTTTGCAGTGACCGAGCTGCCGAGGCACTTCGGAGTTCAGACCCATGTTCCATTTCACGCTCTAGCTCCCACATTCAATTTTAATTGAAGGAAAGTCTCTCCACTATCAAGCAGACACAGCCAGTTAGAGCAGGAAAAAAAGCCTTAATCCTATATCTTAACCTTTGTTTTACTCCAACAAATATATGCTCATTGGTCCTCATTTATCAGGCGATTACAGGACGAGTAAAGAATAAGTGATTCTTGGATGCCTGCTCAGTTGTAATCTGGCACCGGTCTTCCATAAAACAATATTAAAATTAAAAACTGTTCTTTTACAGCCTCTCTCTGTTTCATGCTCCGAAACATCGCTTCTTTCAAGGCCGAGCAGCCAGCCCCGACAGGCTTAAAGATAGAGATCCAATTCTAGAGAAGGAAGTGGCATTTATAGTCTGTAGAGCCTGAGAGGAAATATTGTCAGGTTGCAGACAAGACACACACACACAGATAACTCCACAAAGGACTATTTTCAATCCTGATCTTGCTATATTAAAGGTCCAGTGTGTAGTATTTAGGGGGATCTATTGGCAAAAATGGCATATAATAACCATTACTATGTTTTCATTAGTGTATAATCACCTGAAACACCTGGACTTCACAGAGACCGCCATGTTGCTCCGTCTTGTTTCTACAGTAGCCCAGAACGGACAAACCCGAACACGGGTTTGAGAGAAAGCCTTTTGCGTTTTTATCTAGGGCTGTCAAAGTGAACGCGATAATAACATGTTAACGTAAAATCGTTTTAACGCCACTAATTTCATTAATGCAATCGATCTTTCGGAGGTCGTAGTGGGCTCAGTTTTGAAGCTACATTGAAGATACTGACATCATATGACACTAGGAAAACCTAAGGAATCCATTGGTACCAACCATGTCATACTAGCTTGTTGCAAAAGAGGTTAAATAACACTCCAAAGTTACGCTTAATTTTGGAGAGGAAAAACTGGCATGGCCATTTTCAAAGGGGTCACTTGATCTCTGACCTCCAGATATGTTAATGAAAATGGGTTCTATGAGTACCCACGAGTCTCCCCTTTACAGACATGCCCACTTTATGATAATCACATGCAGTTTGGGGCAAAAATCCATGCAGTTTTTATTTTAGTTTTTAAAGCATTTTTTTTTGCATATTCTAAAGTTGTGTATTTCTGGTGCGTTCTTTATACTATGACAGTTTTCCTCAATTTACATTTTAAAAAAATCGCAATATATCGCCTTGCTTATAGTATCACAATATATTGCAACATATTGAATCGTTACCTCATTATCATGATACCTATCATATCACCAGATGTTGATCTTGTCATTACACAGACTTAGATGCCACTAAATCCTACACACAGCTCCTGTAACTCTGAGATGAAAATAAATGGTCTGACATTAATTATTAGTTAAGTATTGATAGTATAACTGCTGTTTTCCATGCATAATGCAAGTATGTAGTTCTTTGAAATGGAATATTAAGCCTATGTGGTTAATGGAATTCATAAATACCAGGTTTTTCTATGTAACTAGAGATCAGATTTTATGTTTAAGGGTCTTCAAAATAACTGTACACTCGAGAACCTTTAAATAATACTTGTTGATCTATATTTTATTGCCTTTTTCAAGCTAGAATCTACATTTGATATTTGACAGCACTTAGTCTTTTTTTTCAGCCCAAGGCCACTCATCATACGTAATTTATTGTGATTTCTTGTGTTTTTTTGTTAGTTGTTTACCCTCCGGCGTGTCGTAATGATTATCCCAAAGTGAAATAGCTTTTGCACTAAACACGCTCCGCTGCAAATTGTTTGTTTTGAGAGATGTGAAGAGGAGAATGCTTCTCCTTAACATCAGACTGAGATAAAGACTGGAGATGACTGGGACTGGGAGTCATATCTCCCTGATCGGTGCGGATCACTTACACGGTGGAGGATCAGTACCAAGACGAAGTAGCGATTAGCTGGATTGGCTGTCTCCCCGGGCGTTTTAGATAAGATTCTCTCACACAGGAGGCAATGATCAGATACAGGCCTTCATTTCTCATCTGCGATTTCATCTGCTCAGTCTGAGGAGGAAGTGATTTCAACGAGTGATGAGATAACAAACTATGCGCAGCACCACAGGCCTGTGGATGTGATCCCAGTGGCTGCTTCACTGTATGGTTCCTTTTTTTTTGTCATTTATTTTATCAAAGCCACAGATCTTTATGTGATTATAACTAGGGCTGCACGATATATATCGTTTCAGCATCGACACTGTGATGTGCACATTCACAAACACTTTAATGCTACAACTTTTTTGCTGCTTGATACAAAAGGAAACACGGTTCTCATTTTCTATGACTAATCCAGTGTAATTACCTCCAGTCTAGGTAGACCCACCACAGTTTTATAATAAACAAAACATATTTTTACACTTCCCAACGGGTGGGGTCCAATCCCATGCATACTTGTCACTTCCATCAACATCTCTTACTCCCTGTCTGAGATCTTTAAGTCTGTTCATAGCCGTGGTAAACAAACCTTCAGGCGCAGTGTTATTGGGTACGTATGTACAGCATATGTTATTCCGTCTAAACAATCCACCCAGATTTGAATAATGCTGCTGCTGAATCTCATTTCATTTTAGAACTAGATCGCCTGGTTTGACAGGTTGGTCCAAGTTTCGTGAGCCGGACGCGTCGCGTTGGACGGGCTCATTTGCATAAAGTTGAGATTTTTCAACTTAATGCAAATACAGACCCTCTCCAACTCGCCGCAACACTCCCACCATGCACTGGGCGACTGCTTCTCCTGCTTTCCATAGGAAACAAATGGAAAGCGTTGAGACGCCCTCCGTCACCAGATCTGGTGGAAATGCACCTCACAGAGCCGCTAGCGTGGCTGCAGACTCTCCGTCTTGTTCTGCAGCCATCGAGTGTGTGTCGCACGCAGAATGCAAACCCAACTAATTACTTCCACCCAACCTCTCCTCTCCTCTCCTCGCCTCGGCTCCAACAAACCACCGTGCCTGACAAACACAGCGACAATATGAGTTTTCTCTCCCGTGAATGCCAAGTACCCTGAGCTGAATGGAAGCATTTATTACCCTTTTTAATTATCAAATAGCAGGATGTCTGTGTGAATGCCATTTCCCTGTAAACAACTTCTCCCTTCAAGCAAAGTACAGAGTAATTAAACCCAAGGAAATTGGTAGAGCCCGTCTGTACAGGAGATGTTCACTCCTCACAGATAATCTGGCTTTATTTGGCCGCCTAGGTAAAAATCTGATGGGTTAAAAATAAAGTCTGTATTGTTTGTCTTAGAGGATCACACTTCCCCCTTAGGGAATGGATTAGTTGCTATGATTACATGGCTTAAATTGGCAAACAATCTATCATTAGTGAGGTATCAATCTGGTAAAAAATCTCTGACAAACAACAGCAGTCATGGAATACAAATCTCCGGCAGCAGCAAACCCACTGTTTCACCTCTGGGCTCTCTAGTTTTGGCTGTTTTCCAAGCTGAACTGTTTACTCAAAATGGACCTCTTCACCGACACCCACACTCAGTATTCCAGCTCTCCCACGCTGTCCCCCCCCTCCGCTCTCTCCGCTCCGCTGCACACACCAGCCTCATGTTTAGGCTAATCTCACCTTTGGCTTTTTTTTTCTGGGAAACTTTCTCAGGCAGAAAAGGTGACCAAAGTCACCCACACATGAGCTGTGCTGAGAAAAGTCTGTCAATACTTTAGTAGTAATGTTTTAGTAGCAACGTGGAGGATATAAAAACAGTATTATCTCCTCAAACTGGCATGTTATTCTGCCGTACGGTTCCTCATGAATGGTTCAGTTCATTAGCTTTCATGCTTGATATTCCACTCCCAGCGGTAGTGCTGTTGTACCATTCATCTCACCTCCCCCCTTCCTCTCCTCTTCCTCCCTCCAGGTGACGGGCACCATGGGCAGCATGAAGAGCGGCCTGCACCAGCACCTCGCCAGGCTGGACGAGATCTTCGCCACACGGGGCGACTACGTGCAGACCCTGCAGTTCATGCAGCAGATGGCGGACAACGTGATCAAACAGCTGCTGGGGCTGCCCGACTGGGAGCAGGCTAAAGTGGACCTGGCATCCATCGCTGATCAAACGGCAAACGTAGAGTACTACAGGTGAGGAGCAGCGAGATACACATGTCGGGCTTGTACGGCGCAGGGGGGGCCGGGAGCTGTGTGCACTCACTATGCCAGTGATGCTACAGATGTGCAGGTTTCTGAGGAGAAAACCTGCCAAAAATGGAACACATCCAGAGCTGAGAGGACGAAATGTTTTCAAGGGCATCCAGGATTTTGTGGGAGTCAAAAAATTCACACATGCATTTCTAAATGTAAATCAGAAGAGAACGGTTTCATAAATATAGTCCTTTATATCCTGGGAAGAAGTTGCATCTTCATACACTTTGAAGTTGTTTGGGAGAAGACGTCCAATGGTGCGGTCACACATGCACAAATGAGACGATATTCGTGCATAATGTTGGCGGTGCCAAGTAGGGTCAACCACACACACCTCTTTGCTATTGGTTGAGGATGCGACTCTGCGGGTCAAAGTTCACCAAAGTTGAAAAGTTGAAGACCGTGCCCTCATGGTGTGTTCATACCAAACACAAAACAAATTTTTCAGATGGTGCGATTACATACAAAGTTAATGCAAACACGCGATTAGACGTGAATACGAGAAATCTGCATCATTTGTTTGACGCTGTGTCATGAAAGCCTGTCAGCGTTGAGAGTCTCCTGTCGTCACTGACGTCCTGATGTTGTTGAATCAGAAATGGAGGAAATATTATCGTAGCAGTCTGTGGGTGGTGTTTAGAAGGTAACCCACAAGTTGTCAAAGGTTAGGCATTGACTTTGAATAGCTAAGGTTAGGATAGGTCATCGGGCAGCCAGTTTTGCAAGAGTTTTTGCACGTTTTTTGGGCTTCCCTCTAGACATGACCCAGTCTCTGGGTCTATGTGAGTACCTCAAATCTGTACAATGACCGGACGAAAATCTGTGTGTATAAATGTATGTCTATAAATAATAACATTGCTGCCATATTTATACCCACATGACGTTATTTTGAGTGTTGATGAAGCAGCTACAATGTTAGCAAAGCAAAGCCCTAATTGATCCAAACTCTATTCAGAAAACAAGCATTTTAAAAGTTGTTTGCTTGGCGTCTTGCGGACAGACCTGACAAAGCATTAATTCAGACTTTTTATAAATCGGATCCATGGTGTTGTCATTTCGGCATCCTTTTTTTAATCCGTTTATTGCAATTAAATCACAGCAAAATCTGTTTATTTTGGGTTCATACAGCAGTAGCAAACCAATGTTTAGGCGATGTGTGACTTGCTAGATACATGACGGTGTTTGGTTTTCCGACGCATCTGGGACTTCCACAAGAGGTACAAAGCAGCAATAGTGGTAATTTTGACCATGGTTGATGATGGAAAGAAATGGTATTTGGTATCTACATGGAGGTAAGCCCCTCCTTCTCTCCGGCGCGTCTATGCGAATAAACACAAATGATCCTGGGCTCAAACTTGTGCGAATAACGCAAGGGGAAAATTTGCGAGTGCAGCATAAGGGTGAGGAAAATTGGATGCTGATCAACCAGAAAGGACAACACCTTTTTATGATCAAATATAAATACTACATATTAAAGTAAAATGTCCTTCTTAGAGGTGCAGGATACACTTAAGCTTGATAATATCATGTCTCTTTTATGACTGCGATCACTAAGCAACTTGTCAGTCGAACATGCAGTTGAGTAGATAATTCATGTGTGGGTAGTTACATACTTTATGACCTGAATATATCACATGATGTTTAGTGGATGGGATGAAACAAGGTGGTTGCATGTGAGTGTCATCCCATTACGTGCATGGGAAGTCTCTTGCAGACATGGTTCTGTTTGAACTAGAAGAACCCAGCGAAATGATCCGCAATCATTGCATCAACACGACAGACCATAATGATAGAAACCGTCTTAACAACTAAGAACTATTATCCGAGGTCTTGTCTCATTACCATTAAGCTCTTATCATGTCAGAGCAGAAACAGGCCCATTGCCAGTGTTGTGGTCCTTGTGTAGGCTGGCTGGTATTTCTGTGTCGTCTGCAGTAACAGACATTGATCTGCAATGTGACTCCTCTCCTCTGCCGATAATTCAATACCCCACATAGCTCCGCACTAATAGAGTGGGCACACGGAGAGCAGACAGCCAGACACTGTAAGCTGCTAATGGACTCATTATCACCACCTCGTGCTCCAACACATAGTTGTGGTCGGGCTGTATGTGTGTGTGTGTGTGTGTGTGTGTGTTTGCACGTTTTTGATTTGACTCATCAAAGTGTTGTTGTGTCAGAGTTGGCTGTCTATCTTCAATATTTAGTTGACTCTTCTTGCTCACAGTGTTTGTCTTGTTACTTTACTGACAAACAAAAAAAAGACTTTCTATTCTTATTCAGTCTTCTTTCTCTCAGTTTTTGACGTTGACAACATCGGTACTTTTTTGAGTTTTCAGATAGAAACACTCCGGCTCTGCAGTGCTCAGGTACTTTAAGGCAGTTATTCTCAACCACTGGGCCGGGGCCCACTGGTGGGCTTCAGAGGACCACCTATTGGGCCGTGGAAGACCTGCCAAATGGTTAGATTAACCTCTTCAAAATCCGATGGCCACTATTCTGTCTTTCAGAGGTTGCAGCGGACTCAGTTTTAAAGCTACCGGTATCATAGCAAACTAAAAAATCTAAAGAATCCATTGGTCCCAACCGTGTCTTGCCATCTTGTCGGGAAAGGAGGCTAAATAACGCTCCAAATATACACTAAATTTTGGCGAGCAAAACTGGCATGGCCATTTTCAGACGGGTCTCTTGACCCTTGACCTCAAGATATCTGAATGAAAATGGGTTCAGTGGGTATCCACAAGTCTCCCCTTTACAGGCATATATGTCCTGGAATCAGTGACACACATGTTGAGTGTTTTTTGAAACGAAAAAATGTTGTTGGAGCCCAGTTTGTAATTTATTTGGGAAGGTGGTCCTCGGAAATGTTTTTAACAATCAGAAGTGGGCCTCGGGATACAGAAGCTCGAGAACCCCTGATTTAAGGGATGTGTTTTCTATTAAGGTTTTTGATTCTCCAACACCTTTTTTAATACATTTAATATTTACTCTTGCAGATTGTCAGTCTAGATTTACTTGCACTTAAACTGTGGAATTCATTACATTTCACAAGTTGCACTGCTACTTCTGTATTTCTTTTAAACGTAAGTTAGAGACACACCTTTTAAACCGGATATTTAAAGAGCCAGTGTGTAACATTTCGGGGGATCTATT
>CAKAKR010065077.1:0-18465 GCA_916700685.1 Adelosebastes latens | reverse complement strand
AGCTAGGACCACTGATTCACCAAAGCAATAGTAACGAAGATGCTAAGGGGAAATGTATCGTAGTAAAAGTACACATTTTATTTAGGAAATATAGTGCAGTAAACTCCCAAAGTACTCCTAAAGTACAGATACTCCCAAAAAATACTTAAATACTGTAGCGAAGTATTATTACTCCGTGACATTACACCACTGCTACATGGCGTACGAATTACACGCCAAAAAAAGCCAACATTATCCTGTCATTCATATGCCTTTTTGTACGACTGGGCTGCACTGACACATGCAAACAAACAAGTATTAGACACATAAAATTAGTAAAAGAAAGGAACAGAAACATTCAGGTCCCTGATACTTTCCATGTCACTGTATGCAGATACACACAGACAGACATTACTGCGGTAAACCACACTGAACCAGTGAGACCGCTTAGCAACTTCTGCATCTGTTCTGCTTCTTGATTTTAAATGAAGATAAAGACTCTGTGCTCTCCTTCCCATTTACTTCCTTGTTAAGTGTTGGGGCTCGAGAGGGCTCGGTATCGGAGACGAGGAAGGAGACAGACTACAAGAGTGAAAAACTGATAAAGAGGGAGGCAGGAGGCAGAGAAAAGATAGGGGGAGAGAGGGGTGAGGGAATAGAGAGAGGAATGAAATGGTAAAAAAAAAAAAAGATAAAGGAAGAATGAGAACACAAGTGGTGGCTTGTAAGTTCAGTGTTGGGAGCTCAGTAGCTTATATACCCAAAATATATTTAAACAGAGGTGACATGCTGTAAGTGGAATATCTGTAAAGTGACAAATCAACAGAAGCTTATTGGATTATTTCACATAACGAGAGCTGATCTCTGATAGTTCATCTTTTAATGGGTATTGATCTTTTGCTCCCCTGCATGCAGAAATACCCAGACCTCCCCATCTCTCTCCCTTCAATGTCACATGTCTCTGATGTCATTCTCGGATACCATGAGATCACCAGGGAGGGAGCCCGCTGTAAAACAAAACCACATTTTAATATCCTCATGGGTGCAGCGAGCAGTCACCCACCCAGGGGGGCCGTACTCGAATGTAGGCCAGCGGAGCGGATGTTAGCTCGTTCCGCGGTACGTGAAGTCACGGTGGCGCTGCAGCAGCAGCTGTGTATGTTGAGGCTGCAGAATCAACCCCCCACATTAACAAGCATGACCTCTGACTTCTTCTGTTGATGACAGGACAATGAGATCACCACTCCTGGTCCTCGGGGCGCACGCTGTTTCCTTTCAATAACAGAAACCAGTATGAAAATAGCTCCATTTGCGTCACTGTGCTCCCGCTGTAGGACGCTGATAACTATATGAAAGTACAATTTAATGCTTTAGTTTTGATTGTAAATGCATTTGTCTTCTGCATATATTATAGATTTTGTTCTACATATTAAAGCATTGTTATTATTTCTTCCTCATGTCTTATGAAAAGACCAACTTACGGCGGCTATGATACATATGTTTTTATTAAAATTAGATCATGTGACGACTAGTATGTGAAAGGAGTCACTCATGGTGACGAACCCTCAGAGAATTATTATCAGCCAACTCTTCATTTCCTCGGCTCCACAGAGCTTTTTTCAGCTTTATAGTGTCTTATAAATCCAAAGACTGTATATAAGAGGTGAAAGTAGTCACCGTGATGTCATCCATTGGTTTGTGCACTACCGTTTTGAAGCCTTGAGTTCGGCATTTTGGCCGTCGCCATCTTGGTTTTGTTGCAACCAGAAGTGACACAAGTGGGCGGAGCTAAGTACAACCAAACACTGAATAAAGACATTTTTGGTGACCAAAAAGGTAATAATTAACTTTCATGAACTGAAAACACACTGTGAAAGGGTTAAAGTTGTAAGATGTAAACACAGACAACTCCCAGACCGGACAACGCTGTGGTAGCGACCTGTCAATCACAAGGTAGCCACGCCCTAAAGCATACCCTGCTTTATGGTCTATTTGACTCTAAATGGGACCATAATTTACTAAATGAACATCATGCTGTATTGAAGAAGACTTGAAACTAGCGACTTAGACCATAAACTCATGTTTACAATGTTTACTGAGGTAATAAATCAAGTGAGAAGTAGGCTTAACTTTTCCTGCTTGGGCAGAAGTCGAAAACGTTACTCGCTCCCGACTCTGCCGCTCTCTCTCTCTTCCTTCACCACTCACTTCCCACGTACACACACACTCTACACACTGGCTCTGCTATTTGTGTTTTCGTGTTGGCCACCGTAGTTTTTGCTTTTGCTGGCAGAGGCCTCAGTTGGTTGCAATCTGCAACCTCACCGCTAGATACCGTCAGATCCTACACATTACTCCTTTAAATGACAACCCTTGGTACTCTCCCAGTTTCCTAAATATGTAATCAATACAAATTATTGGAAAGAACTTACTGGAAAGTGGTTCCAATTGGAGAAATGACAGACTTTACCTCATTTGGATAAATGGCAAGCTTTGCCGTGCCGTCATGTTCTGGTTGCTGAGGCTTCAGTTAATCTACATTCTGTGACCTTGCTGTTGCTTTGTGTCCCTGCAGGATGATGGTGTTCGGAGTGCTGACGCTGGTCCTGAGCTGGACTTCTCTGGGAGCTGACCTGGCCACTGCTGTGGTGAGCTGCTCTGCTTCCTCGCCCCCTGACTGACTCGCTTATAAACTAGTGTAAACTTGGTCTGCAATCAATTCTTGTCGTGCCTGTGACAGTGGTGATGAATTGCTTTAACTACACGCACGGTGCACTTGGAAAAAATGTCTTTGAATGTGTGGGGGTTAGGGAGGAGAGGTGATTATACACTGCTGCACATGTGCATATACCTGCATGTGTGTATGGATGTGTTTAAAAGATCTGCAGTGTGCCATTACAGAATTCTACCCTCTCTTGCCTTAATTACATTTTTTAATCTTATTTTTTATCATCTAAAAGGTTTTAGCGTGTTCTCACTGCCCAATCTCACATTTCTTCTCGTCTTGGTTTGTCTTCCTGTCACCTCGAACGCTTTTGATCTCCGCTGTCAAACGGCACACCGCTGAAAATAGGCCAACAAAAGAACAAAATCCCAAACCCAAACCTTGTCAGCATCATTATACGAGCCTCAATAACTTGATTCAAAGTCAAGGATTATGACTACAGGAATCCAATTGTAGCTTTTAAAGCCTATCGCACTGAATAGGTGAATAATCTCAGTGTTTTTCGCTCTATTATGGTCCCCAAATGACTGTGACCTAGAGGGTAAGAATTAGAGTGATATGGGAAAACGGAGAGATGCATTTGAAAGAATATCAGATGGATGAGCGCTGGTGTTCGACTCACCTGCCTCAGGCGTGTGTGCTATTTTTCTCAGGTTTGTTGTTGGATGTTGTGTTTTGACTCGGGGCTGTAGAGGATTGTTAACAAGATTGAATTTAAGTTGGAGATAATGAGCATCGGGTAGAAAGCAGCGGGAGGTGCGATCAGTTACAACAAATTAGTCTCTGGTTTCATCCTCCTTTTTTCATCCACCGGTTTAATGTCTCCACTCTCTGTGGTCTACCGATCGATGGTTGAAATCCTGGTGAATTCCTCAATGCTATGAAAGATTTACAGTCCAAAATCCTGCAAGCATGCAATGTTCAACACGCTGCTCAATACAGAGCTATTACACCAACATCAGAATGGGTTCCTTCTCTGGGGAACATGAATATTCACTGTAAATATCACGGCAATCCAGCCGTTAGTTACCTACCGTAAAAAGTTTGGGCTAAGTGTAACCCTTCAGCCTTCAGGCTATTACCAGGTCATTAAGTGGGTGTTATCAGCGGTTATCAGCCTCATAGATATGGGCCACAAGGGGCCTGCTACACTTACTAGTAGGTTTTATCATTGCTTCACATTCGCGATTCACAAGAAAATAAAAGACCCACATGAATACGGCTTATAATGACCGATAACTCCCATTTAATGACCCAATAACAGTCGAATCGGGTGCAGGCCTTTAAGGCGCATGAAAGCATCCCATAAGTTTCATGGGAATCTGTCCGTTAGATTTTCATTATTGTTTGTGTACAAATGTGAATTGTTGCCTGTTGGAAGCGGCGGAGGAAAGGTCAGATGACGATCTATCCTTAGAGGACCGTGAACATCTGCAGCCATCAGTCTTTTTCCAGACCTAAGTGTTTGTCAAGGAGAAATTGATCTAGCTCGGTCAGGGGGTCATCAAAATCATTGGAAATGATCATCTGGAGACCATAAATAACCACATTTCCAAGCAATCTGGCCAGTAGTTGTTGAGTTATTTTACTCTAGACCGAAGTTCATTGTATTGTGGCCACTTGCTGAGTGAAAGAAATGACAGAAATCATTCTTACATGTTGATCTCTCTGTTTCGTAGCTTAAGAGAGCGATAAACGGCGTGTAGGGAGGAAGTCGGGGTGGATGGGTGGGTCCAAAAACAGCTGACTTTCGCCCTAGCCAGAAGTCAACCAGAAGTCAACGTTGATTTATTTGTCACGTAACTTCTGTACTTAAGATACACCTCTTCCATAATTATTTTACCACGATCTTTTCCTAAACCTAACCAAGTTGTTTCCTGTAAAGACAGAAGTTTATATTGAAAAGACTGCATGCATATATGGAGCAAAAATTGACACGTGTTGCTGGATATTTGTAGGAGAATGCACAAAAATCATGGCATTTACGTCGTCCTGTTGTGTAACCCGTCTGTGACGCGGTGTTTGTCTGAGGCTGACCCTGACTGGACTCTATGGTTGACGTCCGCTGGGCCTTTTCTCCGCTTGAGAGCAAAACACCACGCCACGGCTTTTAAAAAAAGGCCTCATAATTGCTCAGGCGTCGATACAAACAGCTGTGAACAAAACAATTACATGAACAATCTGCTGTAGCTCCATCAGTGGCTCCATCAGCAGACATCATGTCTTTGTGTGAATAATTGTATTGTGTATGTGTGTCTTGGCACAGGCCTGTATATGTGTGTTCTTTTGTATATGGGTAGTGTGTGTAACCTGCTTGCGTGAAGGTTAGACAGATGTACTGCTCTGTGACTCAGTTCAGTCTGCACTGCTCTGAATACGAATGACACATTTCTAGCGATATACATAATACTCTGTAGGGCCGTCATTTGTTTAATCATTTAGTCTATAAACTGTTGGAAACAGCCCAAAGTGATGTTTTCAAAATAGCTCTTTTTGGTCCAACTAATCTAGTCTAAAACCCAAAGATATTCCATTTAAAGTGATAGAAAACCTATAAAAGCAGCAAATCCTCCCATTCTGAGAAGCTGTGATCTGTGAACGTTTGCTTTATAAATGCTTCATTCATTATCAAAATTGCAGTTAATTAATTGAAATTTATTTTATGCCAATGGAGTAATTTATTAATGGACTAATTGTGCACCCGATTTGACTGTTATCAGGCCATTAAATAGGCGTTATTGTTCGCTATAAGCCTCATAGATGTGGGTCAGTAGGGGCCTGCTACGCCTACGAAGTTGTTAAAGTGAAAGCGAAACTTAAAAGCAACACGTTCTAACACGTAAAACTGAATGAAACGTTACGTTTTCAACACAAACAAAACCGTTTGTTTAGGTTTAAGCAACAAAACTACAACTTCTTTAGAAATAGGCATTAACGTAACATAATATTGATTCATATTTGATCAGCGCTGCCTAGTTTGACGTTTGGTCGGAGTTTGCGAGTGATTGACAGCTGGCTCTCATATACAGCAGACCTCAGATCAGCTCTGACTGCTTGTTTTCCTCCGGTCTGTGAAATCTTGCAGATGCCGTTAGGAGCACCGGAGGACACAGAGGCACATGATTTTTTTCAGGTTACCTGTTTCATTTACTACTGTCAGGATGTAGCGACCGTTTTATACAAATAACTTTTTTTAATCATATTTGCTCCAATCTCGCCTATACTACAGCATAATGGCCTGACAACAGTCCAGTCGGCTGAAGATTTTGCTTCAGTTCAATCTCAAATGTCTTATGACTTTAATACATTTCGCATTTTTTCAGTAATGGTTTAACTCTTGACACCAGTCGATCTATTACTGGGGGCTTTTTAGAGGCTGCAGACTGTAGCAAACACTGGACAGGTCATCAGTCCATCCACACCTGTGTGCATCTCTCCACATGAACTGGCTTTAATGGTTTTGGACTGTTGAGAAGAACTGATCTATAAACGGGGTGGCCACTTAGCCGTCAAACCGCCGTGTCTGAAAACCACTGCAATGCTTTCTCCGATCTCCTCCGCCCTGACTCAGAGTTGTACTTGCGGCTGCAGCCAGACTTGCTGCCGTGTCCCACTTTAAATGAGAACGAGTTGTGTTGCTGCGCTCTAATGATGTCAGACAATCACTAACATCCAGAGGAAACGTGCGTGCCAGTGTGGTGTATCAGTGTGTTTGTTTGTCTTTCTGAGGCTCTCCGTGTTCACAGGTGTGCATGTCGGATGTTTTTGTGTTTCTTTCGTGGGAATCTTTAATGTGTGTGTGTGTAGGCTGTAGTTAAATTAGTGCTTTTAGTACACAATAAGTGAATGCATAATGAATGCACCCCTTCGCAGAACTCTTAATTACAGACAGCGGGTAGTAAGAACTCAGAGAATCACTGCTTTCCCTTCAGGAAGTCTAACAAACTCGCTCCTGAACTGCTCCTTTCGAACAAACTGGCTGGGTCTTTGCTGAGGATGAGGAACTCATTAGCCCCCCCAGAGAAGGTTAAGCTACGCACCACAGTGTGTTTGACCCGAGCCCGAGGGACATTTAGCATTCAGACAGCGCAGTTCGAAGGAGACAACCGCTCCTCACTTTTTGTTATTTTGCCTAGGCAGGTTTCTTGTTAACGCTGCGCGGTGGAGTGAAAGTGGTTCTGAGTGACAGAACTGAAAAGTATTCCTGTCTAGATGTGTTAACGTGGATTATTAGAGCAGCCTTTTCCTCTTTTATTTTCCTTTTTGTGTCAAAAAGTGATAAGAATGATGTCAAAAAGAAGTGTTAATGAGCTATTAACATCAGGTAGAGTAGTTGACACTCTAATTCATTCCTTCTCTTAATGGTTCCTTATTAATTTCTCTTTTTAACCTCCTCGTTTCATTCATTCTTTTCAGCTGTTTTCTGTTCTCTCACATGTCTATTGTGTTTATTTCAGGGCACGAGTGATTTCTGCGTGTCCCCTGACAAGTACCTCATGAGCCAGACAAAAGGCCTCCTCGGTGCTGGTGAGTCTCAGAGTGAATAATAGGAACAATGTTGTAATTATGAGAGCATGAAGCTGTGGCCTTGACACTATGTAGTGAAGTAGAAAAATGATGGTTTAAAATGTGTTTAACCAGCTTCTTCTTCTCCCTGTTTATTCACAGATATTGTTCATTACTACCTTTACTGCAACCAGACTCTGTCCAACCCCTTCCAGCAGGTAGGAAACAGGATCAATGTGATATTATGTGTGACATGCTAAGCATAAGATTGGTGATTTTCAGCTCATAAGATGTCTACCTATCTCAGTTAAAACAGCTTCATTTAGTTGAAAAACAATCCAACATTTTGTAGACGTCTATAAGCAGGGCATTAACTGATAAATAAAATATGAAAAATCCAAATAATTAAGGGAGAATCCTGGCTACGGCCCAGTGTCTACGTTACATAATACCAGTTAAAACAGCATTTAAATGACTGTATTTAAATGTGCAGCAGGTCCACGCTACATATTGAAATGTAGTCATTTAAATGCTGTTGAAGAGATGGTTTTATGCAACCTAATTGTTTTCAAACTTTTAAAGCCGCAGTGCGTAGAATTGGAACAAATATGATTAAAAAAAGTTAATTTATATCCTGACAGTAGTGCATGAGACAGGTAATCTGAAAAAAATCATGTGCCTCTGTGTCCTCCGGTGCTCCTAACGGCATCTGCAAGATTTCACAGACCGGAGGAAAACAAGCAATCAGAGCTGATCTGGAGTCTGCCGTCCAGCTGCTGTCTATGAAAGCCGGCTGTCAATCACTCGCAAACTCCGATCAAACGTTGAAACTAGGCAGCGCTGATCAAATATGAATCAATATTCTGTTACTGTAATGCCTATTTTCCACCACAAATGTTTTCAGAATCATCTTGTAGTGTACGGTTTAGCTGTAAAATGAGAAAGTTTGTGACCCAGCAGCCATGTTGAGATCAGTTGAGGAAATACCAAGCACCGCCCACCAGCCGGAACACAGCCAATAGGAATGCTCTCTCTCTGAAATGACCTGTGATCGGTCAAAATCTCCCATCACAAGCTAGATATTTTAAGGCCTGAAAACAGAGCCATGAAGAGGTGCAGAAGTCTAGTTTTCTCTCAGAACATTTGAATTACAATATGCTGAAAGGTTATTATCGAATTTTTTCCCAATGATGCCAAAAATATACTGCCTACTGCCACATCTTTTGACCTGTTATTCACTAAATCAGTGCTGGATGGGGAGTTCTCTTTCTCTCTGTCCAGCCCCGTCTGTCTGATTTACATCCTCACTTCACCTCACTTCAGCACTAAAGCATCCGACACTATCTCCCAGGATGTCCCCATCATCTTCTCTCTGTCTCTTTCTCCTGTATTTCTTCAGTCTTTGGCATGCGTCAAGCAAACAAGCCAAAACATGTCAAAAAGTTGCTCAACAAAAGGCTATAAAACTGCAGCAACTCTTCTGAGTTATTGTGAGGTTCCTCTTCAGAGAAGCAGAGTTGATATTATGGGTCACATCACTGGCTTCACCGCTGACATCAGTCAGCGGTGAAGTCAATTTGTGCGCGCTCTGGCCCAGCGGAGCTCAGATCTTATTATATCTGGCTCTGGTAGACATGCCCTGCGGATAACAAGAGCACGGCAGCAGAGGGCAGACAGCCGTCACCCCGCCTGGTAAACAAAGTCAGCACTCTTTTCTCTGCCACACAGATACCCCAACAGGTGCAAAGTTCACAAGCAAGCTGCCAGAGACAGGGATCCACACTGATTGGCAAACATACCAGCCCTCCCTTCTCTGTCTCTTTCTCTATCACGCATTCTCAGCCTGAACCGCAGCGCTGCCCTGTAGTTCTGCCCTCCGTGCCCTTGTATTTCAGCGCTCTGGGGCTTTATACTCCTGCGTCAACTCTGCTTCTTTCCACAGCTCTTTTTTTTCTATTCTTATCAGCGTCATCTCGTCTCTCTGTCCTCCTCTATCCACTTTCTCTGTCCTATTTTTACTTTATTTGGCTCAGAACGAGCTCAAATAAAACAGCCATGTCTGATCAGGGTGTTAGATTGTGCTGCAGAGAGCGGTTTGACCGCGGACAGTCTCGCAGATCAAGAGAAAAAAAATGTCAGATCGTTGGAAAGCAATTACATTTATAGATGGTCGAGGTAATTGAGCATATCCTGTTCCAATTTAACACACAGGCCAGGGGGGTTTCCAGATACTCTTGTTAGGCTGGGTGACTGTGAAGATTTTACTTTGGAGATGTGACAGATTAATTCATTATGTTTTAATTTAAAAAGAGGCATTGGACAGAAGGAGTTTTCAGGCAGGTTTATCCACCTATATGATACTGGATGTGGAGGCTTATTTTGCCCCCTGTTGGTGGGAACATAAACCTACACATGACAGACAGACTGTAATGTAGTAATACAATATTTCTTATCAGTTCACTGCCCTACAAAGCCATAACATAATAATATATTTGATAAGTTCAAATTATTGATCTTAACTCGATTGATTGATATTGTTTTTTATCTTGCTGTTTTATTAGATTTTTGGGGTTTCTTATCAGCGGCCCACTTGTGGTTTTTGCTATTAATTTATCTAGATTGTTTCGTTCGTTTTGAATAAACTAATAAATTAGATTACAGAAAAATAAGATCAATTATGTTAGCTATCCATGTGTTTTCACTTTGTGGAAGGACAATAAGTCTGCATACTCTTTAAGAAAATGCAAGAACGTCATGTCATTTGACAACAGCTCCATTAAACAGCCTTGAGAAGCTTTACTTTCTACACTATAAGCTGACTCTTTCATGATGATGCTTCCCTTAAAGGATAACTTCGGTATTTTTCAACCTATTTTACCATGTATTTGTGTCTAAGTGACTAATGGGAAAAACTATTTCTGAAATTGGTCCAGTATTGAGAGAACGCTGTAGAAGGCAGCCGCTAAATGGGCTGTAATGTAATCATTTGGGGCAACCTCGCACCGTCAGTTTACGTCGACTAAAAATGCTTGTTTTTGCCACTGCACTAGTGTCAGGATATAGTGACCGTTTTATAAAAATATGTTTTTTTAATCACATTTGCTCCAGTCTCGCCTACTGCTGCTTTAATATCAGTGTTCACTTTTCATTTGCATGCTCTTTACTCTCTCTAACTTGTTGTTCGCAGCCTCTGACCATCTTCCAGAGGTCCCTGACCACCATGCAGATCCAGATCCAGGGTCTGCTGCAGTTTGCTGTGCCTCTGTTTCCTACAGCTGAGGTATCACACACACAAACACCAATACTTTAATGCTGTAGTACAACAGAGTCATATTATTTTAGGAATAGCATTAGAAGGATTTTTCTGGTGTTTGTCAGTGATACTGTCTGTCTGGTGACCTCTCCACAGAGAGACCTACTGGGGATCCAGCATCTGCTCAACTCCTCGGAGGCCAGTCTGCACCAGCTGACCGCCCTGCTGGACTGCAGGGGGCTCAACAAGGTTCGTTCACTGCATCCTAATTGGCATCACAGCAGCACAACTAGGTCAACAGGAGAGTTAAGTGGCCACGCAGGATTTCAGCACCAAACTGAAAGTGGAACTGGGGGAACAGAGCAGAAATAATTTCAAATTTAATGAGAATAACTTTTTTCTAGCCGTGTTTTCGTATGTGTGACTTTCCTTCACTGTTAAACCTGAACAGTGTGGCTCATGACTGCAGTGCACTTTACATGAATAATGTTGAACAGCCCACTGAATGTGCACGAATGAAGTATATGTCTTCCTGGAGACGACACACGCTCCAGCGCTCTAAGTGCTGTGCTTCAGTTTGTGCATCGTCCCTTTTTGTCTCTGTGTTATATTATTTGTTTGACCTGTTTAGGACTACCTGGATGCGATGGTGGGGGTGTGCTACGACGGGGTGGAGGGTGTACTCTACCTCTGCCTCTTCTCCTCCCTGGCAGCCTGTGCCTTCACTGTCATGCTGTGTGCCATTCCCAGGGCATGGAGACAAATTGCCTGCAGGTCAGTTCGTTCTCTACTTCTCCCTGCCTGAGCGGCCTCATTTCATCCTGCAGCCATCTCTATGCAGCTTCAGCTACTGTACAGTACGAGCCAACCAGAGCGTGTGTGTGTGTGAGAATATTTTTTTACAATTGTACAATTATTACAAATACAAATTCAGTTGTGTGACTGCAAGGTGTTGGGATACTAAATACCTTCTTTAAGTAGCTGCAACTAATGATTGTTTTCATTGTCGACTTATATTTTGATTATTTTCTCGATTAATCGATTAGTAGTTTGGTCTATAAAATGTCAGAAAATGGTGAAAAATGACGATCGGTGTTTCCCAAAGCCCAAGATGACGTCCTCAAATGTCTTGTTTTGTCCACAACTCAAAGATATTCAGTTTAGCAGAGATAGAGGAGTAAAGAAACCAGAAAATATTCACATTTAAGAAGCTGGAATCAGAGAGTTTAGACTTTTTTTTTTTCTTTAAAAAATGACTCAAATTAATTAATCGATTCAAAATAGTTGGCGATTAATTTAATAGTTGACAACTAATCGGTTAACCATTGCAGATCTAATTCAGTGGCATTAAATCTGTGTCTACTGTGTGCTTTCTTCTGACAGCGTGCACTTCTATCACTAATTTACTTAGTATACTGAAGAAAATCTAAAAATGTGATGATTATCAGGCAAGTTCTGCAGTTATAAAGAGCATCTTTTTTTTCTATGATTTCTAAGCGGATTCATGGATGTTTATTCGTTATTATCTGAGAAAATAATATCCTGTGTGAGTAGTAGTATATCGAGTGAGTTACACTGAATCTAAAAATATGTGTATCATGTGTGTAGCTTCAGATTTGACTGAGTTATGACTCAGAGAGGAAGAAGCTGAAGTACATTAGTTCGCTGTGTGTCACAGCCGCTGCTGCTGCTACTACGGATCATGTTGATAAGCAGCCAAATCAGCGGCCAAACTACAATAATGAACTTGTTTTTAGAACACCGGCATGCACCAGTCCCTTTCACCTCACACCATATCTTTGCCTCATGTCTCTTCCTCCAGCACACCTCACAGTTTGCCAATAAACTAACTAACTAAGCCGACCATCTGGCTCCTCTCTCTTGATGTTTCTCCCCTCCTCTAGGGAACGAGACTACGACGACATCGACGAGGAGGATCCGTTCAACCCGCGGGTGAGGAGGATAGCCTCTCCGAACCCCAACCTCACCAACATGCACAGCTTCTGCAGCTACAGCAGCAGCATGGGCAGCCAGAACAGCCTGCACCCGCCCGCCCAGGCCGTCTCCAACGCCCCCGTGTCCGAGTACATGTGAGTGAACGGAAATAACCATGGAGCAAATATTCTAAATGTCATATTTCGTCTGAGCGGCTTCCTTCTTTCACTCTTTCTCAGGAACCAGACGGCTCTGTTCGGGGGAAACCCGCGGTACGAGAACGTTCCTCTGATAGGACGAGGATCTCCACCCCCCTCGGTGCGTTGGGTCCCAGAGGCCAAGTCCTTCCTATGATGTCACTTCCCCTCTGAGCTAACAGACAGATTTAGCCTTTAAAGCACAGGAAATTGTATTAGTAGAAATAATATTCATCGGTGACTCAGCTCACTTCCTCTTAAGCCATATCTAATAACCTTAAAGAATTTCTTAAAGGTATTTAACAAGAAACTCTTTCGTGCCTTCTTCTGCCTTCTATAACTAACCGAGGGTGACTTACACTACCAAAGCCAGGAGAGGAGAAGTAATGTGGTTAATATTTAATCATGAAGTGAACATCGTTTAGCCTCTCTCAGGCCAAATTCCCAGGAGGGAGTGACCCGGGTCTTAAACCATAAACTGGCCCCCTGTTGACACTAAATGCTTTCTTCCTCGGTGAATAAATTTGCCCCTCGCTGGGCCACTTGTCTCCTCTTACTGTACATCACGGAGATAAAAATAGAAACATTCTGGATTAATTTTTCATTGGGCACGGCCTTTTAATAACACGCTGCAAAAATGTGTGATGTAATGCAGCAGTGAAGTGCATTCTGCAGATATCTAATTGAATTTAGATCAGTGTTTTTTTTAACCTTTTTAAATGATAATTTAAAGAGGGCAAGTTGTGATCATCAGGTCAGGAAATACAAACCAAATGCATATTTTATTTTTGATAGACTTTTTGTTATGCGTAGAGGTTTAAGGGGAGACACATCTCATTTCAAGCACTGGTCAATTTTGAGATTTTTAGCTATTTTGCTTCCATAACATGTCTTCTTTCAGACTAGTGGAAAGAAAATTGATTTTTTTTTATGGCTGTTGAGAGTATTTTCTGAGTTATTGAGTGATGCAAAGAGTAAAATTCCCTCTGTGAAAACTAGGGCTGTCAATCGATTAAAATATTTAATCATGATAAAGCGCACATTTTTTATTTGTTCAAAATGTACCAAGTATTGTCAAGTCTGTCAAGTATTTAATACTCTTATCAACATGGGAGTGGGCAAATATGCTTCTTTATGCAAATGTATGTATATATTTATCACTGGTAATCAATTAACAACACAAAACAATGACAAATATTGTCCAGAAACCCTCACAGGTACTGCATTTAGCATAACGAAATATGCTCAAATCATAACATGTCAAACTGCAGCCCAACAGGCAACAACAGCTGTCAGTGTGTCAGTGTGCTGACTTGACTATGACTTGCCCCAAACTGCATGTGATTATCATAAAGTGGGCATGTCTGTAAAGGGGAGATTCGTGGGTACCCAAAGAACCCATTTTCATTCACATATCTGGAGGTCAGAGGTCAAGGGACCTCTTTGAAAATGGCCATGCCAGTTTTTCCTCGCCAAAATGTAGTGCAAGTTTGGAGCGTTATTTAACCTCCTTTGCGACATGCTAGTATGACATGGTTGGTACCGTTGGATTCTAGTTTCATATGATACCAGTCAATCACAAGTTGCGTTAATGTGTTAAATATATCAGTGGCATTAAAACAAATTTGCTTTATTACCGCGTTAACTTTGACAGCCCTAATAAAAACCTTTACTCTAATAAGTCGACAAAATGAAACAAGAACCTTGTTTCAACCTTTTGAACCTGGCTTTATCCAATGTTCAGATTACTGTTCTGGAAATGTATGCAAATTGGCACATATTTAATAAGATAATGCCTCATTTGCATATTTAAACATACTTTTTCAGAAAACTTGTATTGCAAAAAACAGTTGTCTTAATGTAAGTAATCATCTGTGGAAGTTTCATGGTGATATATATTAGTTACCCTATTCAACTGGCATGTCTCCCCTTAAATTCACAAAAATATGTAACAAGGATCAACAGATTTTCTACTTTTCACGTTATTTCTACAGTTTTAATACAGTTTATAGATGAAGAATTATTTTGTTAATGCCAGTCATCTTTTTTATTAGTTCCAACTTGAGTTAACTAAAAAATGTGTGTGACTTTGCCTTCTGACTTCTGTCCTAATTAATGCCAGCAAGTGATGTGTAATTAAATTCTCCCTCATGACTTCAACTGTACAGCATCATGCAGTAGTCTGCAGCTAACAGCTTCTTTTATATATTTTCTGTTTGTTTGTTTGTCATGTGTTTGTCTGTATCTTTCATTTCTATATTTCCTCTTTTTTTTTTAATCAACTTTTGGAGATATACTGTCAGCAGTATAGAAACCGAGTAAGTCTTTTCAACTCTTCCTCAGGGTGAACTCCCTCTGTTGCATCTTCTGTCTTTTCCCCTCTCCTCCACTTCACTCATCTCTTTGTTTGGTTCCTGTGCGGTTTTCCTGTTTGGCATGGCTTCTTATCTCACTACCTGTTGTCCTCATTCCAGAAAGTCTGTTTGAGTTAGTGAGGGTTTGTCTGCCCCTGGTGTTCACAGGATAGTACTGTAGTTCTGTCTCTGGGTCTCCTCACAGTTAGCCTCCCTGTGCATGCAGCTCTGCTCCAGTCATTCAATTCTATAGCTTGTACTGCCACCAGGCGTTGTGTACGGCTATAGAATTTATTTTATTGACAGATTTAGAGGGATGTCACTGTAACTGTTAATGTCAAAGTGATTGACGTGTTACTAATTGTACATTTAATGAGTGATGGATTGATTTTGTTTGAACTTGAGTCAGTTTTGTAGGTGTGAGTTAAAGGAATACTCCGCAGAAAATCTATCTTTTGAGCATAAAACACTCGGCACCTGTAGGCTTGAAGGTGGCTCTTAAAAGTTTGTGGCGTGCTTCTTTGTGGAAGATGGCGACTGTACTTGGCTTGGATTCACAGACTTATATTCAAGCAGTTGCAGTGGGAACAAGCCAAAGTCCAAAAGGCCAGGCAGGAAAAAACAAGAACAAAAAAGGCTAAACATTGGTTGCGTTCCAAATCGCTTACTTTTTCTTTTTACTTTTAGTACTTACTGCAGCTGCCCTTACAAAGTACATACTGTTGCATGCAGTATACATACAATTGGGACATACTACTTCGTCATAACATTGCGCCTTGAACTTTGACCCTCTTACTCATATATCTGCTGTGCAGAGGGTTTTGGGTCCGAATAGCCAGAAAAGCGTGCTGACTTGCATATTGCAAAATGCGATGTAGTATCCTGTTATTGTTGGCATACTGCATTTGACATACTATGTATTAGGACATACTGAATCGTTTTTTTTATGTACTAAATAGTATAGTAGTATGGTTATTGGTATGCAGAGATGGTGTAGTAGCGGGTATAAAGGGCAGGTATATATACTGGGTAGCTGGTGAGGGAATTGTGAGCATGTATGCAGGTGGGTGTGGAGGTCAGGTGATAAAAACCAGTGGGAGCATATTGGGAACAACTTCTGGAATAGCAGGATCTGAAATGAAAGGAATTTTAAAGAAATAGTATGACATTTTAAGGAAATCGCTTTCTTGCTGAGAGTTGAGATGAGAAGATTGATGCTGCTCTCAAATCTGTACTGCAACCACATCACTAGATGTCACCATATCCTACACACTGTGCCTTTAATATGAAACCGGAGCTATTGGATACAGTTAGCTTAACTTAGCATACAGACTGGAAACAAGAAAACACCTTGCCAGCTCTGTCCTTAAGTAACAGTTCTACATGTTCAAGTAGCATATTTAGTGATTTATTGGTGAAATGACAACACTGCCATAGTCGATCTTTACAGAGCCTTTCAATACTACATGGTGAGAAATTGATCCTCAAAAGATGGATTTTCAGTAGACTATTCCTTTAAACTCTCATGACATTTTCTTTTTAGCTGATGATTAGACTGTGAAACCTCACCTTTAGCTTCACAGAATCAGCTTGGTAACGTCCTCTGTGTGTGTCTGTGTGTTTACCTCTTACCTCCACAGTACTCCCCCAGTATGCGGGCCACCTATCTGTCCATGACCGAGGAACAGATTAGACACTTTGGGAACGACTTCCAAGCATAGACTTCTTTATCTGACCCGAGGAGTGGGAACAGCATCACAGATCACACACACACATGCTTAACAGACAAAAGAGTGTGTGTGGCGACTACCAAGCATCACAGAGGGCAGCATGGAACGTCTCATCGGTCCAGGAGGACAATGGAAACATATTGGTACTCTTCTCTGTGTGCTCATAAATGATTAATCACACCTCTCTGCCCTGAGGCATTTTATGGGGAACTTGCTAAAAATATTCCTGACACCTGCTGTCGAAACTTAACCTGCTCTTAATATGTTTGTCATGCTTTGTCATCTATTGGTGAAGCATTGAGGGAAGGTTTATATACCTGAGTTCTTCAGGTAAAACACGACTAAACGTAACTTTAATGAAAGCAATTTTGAGGATTAATTTCTCACTGCAGTAAAACATAGTTCACTATAAAGTAAAAACATTTTTACAATACAAAACTTACATTCAGGTCTCCAAAGAGGAAAAATGTGACAGCCGATGTAAACATATTATTTTCTATGTGTTACGCTTCATGCTTGATATTTTGTGAAGCACAAACCCAGCACTGGCAGCACACAGCAGGAGGTATTGTTGAGGTATAATTTATTTACATTCACACACAGACACGCCTGCAAAGTGAAGCTTTGGTGCTAAATCTCCTGGAGACCACGGCTTCTGTATATAAGTTGTACAATAACAGAAAAGTTGTCTCATCCTGATGTGGTTTATTTTGATTTTGTTCAAACAATGTGCCAATTTTTTATATATTTTTTCTAGTTTTGTGTGGCGACGTCACACAGGATCACTATTTTTTTTTTTTGTACTTTCTAAAGGGCCATTAATTAATTCATGTTCTCTACATATCTAATCCAGCTAATACAATAAAGTTGTAGTTTCTGTCATAACTTGGGAAGCTGTGCTGCTCTAACCACGATTAATGAGAATATTCAGGTAATTATTTTCATAAATTCAAAACATCCAAACAGTACATGTTTGTATTGACTAACAAATGATGTTCTGTAGGGGTTTAATACATGCAGTTTTGTTTAATAATTATTTTTTATTTTAAGTGTCATTTATTTAAGCATGTTACATTGTACAGGCACTGAGAATGGTGCTTAATTTTGTGTGTGACCCCAAAACTATGGGGTCTAATTGTGAGTTGAATAAATCCGTTTTGAGTACAACTTGATGTGTCTTCACTTTGTTGTTGGATGTTCATGTCCTTTGGGGGCACGATGCCCCACGGAAAACTATTGTGATTAAAACGTCCTAAAGTTTTGTGGCATACAAGTTGTTTGAAAGCGGGCACAGTAAGGTATTATTTTATTCTTCCAGCAGATGTCAGCATAGTCTCGCAAAAAGTGCTGCTCATTGGAAACTGTAATAACTCCTGCAGTGTTTAACTGCACACAGCAGCCCAAATCATGATATTAGGTTAATATGGAACACTTTAGAAGGTAAAAAAAACTTAAATTAACATATTGCATTTGCAGTGCTGGAAGAAGAATTAGGATCTTTTACATTGGCTAATTAAATGTAGTAATACCAGAGTGTAAAAAGTCCTATATATAAAATCTTACTTGAGTAAAAAAAAAAAAAAAAAAAATATATATATATATATATATATATGTATATGTATATATGTATATGTATATATATATAGTACATACTATATATATATATAGTATATATACTATATATATATGTTTGTATATATATATATATATACATACTGTATATGGATTAGGCTAATTTCAGCTACTTTATACACTAGTGAGTTGCTTAATCTATAACAATATATCA
>CAKAKR010065076.1:1297-17767 GCA_916700685.1 Adelosebastes latens | reverse complement strand
AGATGGTTGCAGATAGTGCATGCTTAAAGGTAGATAGTGAATGTTTAAAGGCAGGTAGTGCATGTTTAAAGGTAGATAGTGCATGTTTAAAGGTAGATAGTGCATGCTTAAAGGCAGGTAGTGCATGTTTAAAGGTAGATAGTGCATGTTTAAAGGCAGATAGTGCATGTTTAAAGGTAGATAGTGAATGTTTAAAGGCAGATAGTGCATGTTTAAAGGTAGATAGTGCATGTTTAAAGGCAGATAGTGCATGTTTAAAGGCAGATAGTGCATGTTTAAAGGCAGATAGTGCATGTTTAAAGTTCTTAAAGTCCTAAAGTACATGGCCCTAAACAGTCATCTTCTTATTTCCCACTGTCAGTGAAGGCAACCCTTATGCCAGGGGAGCAATCAAGGCCAAGATCTGAACCAGTGTAACACTGCAAGACCAGCAGTGCTGCACCTTTTAACCAGACATATTATATGCAATATTTCTGCTTTCAAACGTCCCTTCATGAGTTCCGTCTGATGTCTTTAGATTGGTAATAAGAACTCCCCAAAATGGGAGATTGTTTTCAAAGATAGGTCAGGAAGATATCAGCAGGAGGAAAAACATTCAGTATTTTAAAGGGACTGTTTGTAACTTTCAGAAATGCTTCTTAACAGCTTCACCTGTAGCCGTTAAGTCAACTAAAGTCAGCGTCCTGTTGCTCGCGCTTTTGCTCGCTCTTCATCGACATGATATCACTCTATATTTCAGCTGCTTGGCAGTAATGTTAGCTGACCAGACGAAGGTCTCTCCATGAATCAATGCTGATCCTAGTGTTGGCTTTTCCTGCCTCAGCCTCCTGACCGCGGCCGGAGGGAACAGGGGAGACACCGGAGTTTTGGTCGGAGACGATAACGTTTCTCTCTGCGGAGCCCCGTCACTTCACAAGACACGGGAAACCTCTGTTGGTCTGGAGGAGCAGTAGCACTTATTTCTGCACAAACGTCCACTTTACATTCACTAGATAATCTCAGAGCTAAACTAACTCTTCTGCAGTGTGGAGTGTGCGCGCATGCACGTGAGAGTGGAGCGAGAGAGAGAGAAGGAGCGCGGTGTGTGAGTGAAGGCAGGCAGAGGAGCAGAGGAGCAGAGTACAGCAGAGGCTCCGGTCCTGGAGACCAAAGCTACGGTCTCCCCCGCGTCCTGCCAACACTGTTTAACAGACGGGCTTCACTAGATACAACCAAGAGGTTTTGGTGCTTCACTGTAGTTTGTGTTGGAGTCTGATGGTACGTGTCCACAGGGAGTCTGAACAGCGTAGCCACACGCGAGCGCGCATGGGAAACCGACCCGGTAGATTTATACGCTTAAAAAGTTACAAACAGTCGCTTTAGAAGAAGCAGCCCAATGTGACTGTTTTGAGGACTCACTCAGAGTCCAGCCATGTCATTGTCTTCTAATGTTTTCTTGATTTAACTCCTTCAGCCGGCAGCTTATCGGCCTTCTCTCAGACATCCCAAAAACGTTTTATTACATGCAGAGATTTTTCAGACCTTTTGTGGCTCGTCGACCTCTCTATATCCCTCTCTATATCCCTCTCTATATCCCTCTCACTGCTTAGTCATTATTCACAGCAGCACACTGGAGGAAGGCTATGATTAAAAAAACATAGCTTCACAAGTCCTGACTGCCGGAGCTCAGAGCATCAAACAGAAGAAGCTGCAGGACCCAAAACTGCTCTCAAACTGAACCTCTGCAGCCACTAACACTTTCTTCTTCTTCTTTGCACTCCAACTCTCTTCTTCTTCTTCTTCTTCTTCTTCTTCTTCTTCTTCTTCTTCTTGTGCCTGTCTTGATGTGTGTCCTGCAGCCACAGCCAGCCCAGACTGACCCGGGCCCACAGTGCCTTCTCCCCTGCCTCCCTCGCTGCCTCCTTCTCTGCTTTCACCGGTAAGAGCTGCTCGCTGCTTCACTTCTAACTCTGGTTTACTCACAAACTCTTTCTTTACAGCCTAAAAAAAAACTCCCTGACACAGAACACTCCTCTCCAAACTCTCTGCAACTAAAGATTACATGTTATTTAATACACTAAAAGAGTGTGTGAGATATTTTAGTACGTCTGAAACCTCAGTAGCTTAAAAGATAAGAAGTAGCCTCAAATGGAAGAAGTCAAAATGACATTAAAACTGTACTTAAGAAAGACAGAAATGTTGAGTAAATGTTCTGCCTTTCTTCCCTCCACTATACAGTCCAGTGGTGGAAAGACTCAATACAGCAGACACATTTATAAAAGTATAATTAAAACCTCTGAATACAGAGTATCAGAGGTTTGTTTGACATAGATAGATCTTTATTTTGTACTGTTGTGCAGCAGTTGCAGCACAAAGTGGGAAAGAGTGCATATATTAGATATCACTAAAGAATAAAAATATCAACAAACCGAAATCAACTAATCACCTCTGATCCACCTGTCTGAAGTCACTTTAACGTTATTCACCATAAAACACGATCAAAAGGCTGTTTTAAAAGTCCATCCATCAGCTATTTTGAATGAATCGTTTAAAGGAAATTTTCATGCAAAAGTGCCAAATAATCAGTTCCAGCTGCAGCGTTGTGACGACGTTCTGCTTTTCTCTGTTTCATGTGACAGTAAACTGAATATGGAATTGTTGATTAAGTGAAAAAAATAAGCTATTTGAGGACGTCACCTTGTGTTATAGGAAACTGTGACGGGCGTTTTTCACCAATTTCTGACATTTTATAGATGAAACTATCAGAGCTGCCTCCTCTCAGTCCACTAGTCGGTCATTTCACATTTACTCAACATTTCTGTCTTTTGTAAGTACAGTTTTAATGTAAATTTTTGTCTACTTTTAAGCTGCACTTCTGCTCCACTACATTTCAGAGGGAAATATTGTCGGCTACTTTTTATTTATGTGACGTCTGTAGTTACTTTGCAGCTTAACATTTAAAATATAAAACATATAATGAGCTCATGAGATAAAATGTCATAAAACAAGCTGCCCAACAGTATAAATATTAGTTCCACCTCTATCCAAGGCACCTCTTCTAAAAAGGCATATATATTTAAAAAAGAAGAATTATAACTAATTGCATATTTATCTTTAATACAGAGACAAGTTTTCGGTTGCCAGACTTTGGCTGGTGCATCCCCCTTTAGAAATATAAGATATAGATACATTTTGCTGATAATAATTCTGGCCATAAACTCCAGTAAACTTGTAAAGGGAGACAGGAGCATTCTTAAACCATTTGTTTGTTTTTTCCTTCACTGTCGATGTTTGTCCTCATCACACCGACGGGGACAAACAAAGATGACCTTTAATTCAGGATTTATGTGATTCAGTTTAATTTGGAGAAAGTGAAACGTTAACGCTGTGTGACAGAGGCGGCCTGTCATCTCGAACTGGTCTTCTTTCTTCACAGTAATCATATTTTAGGGTAGCGTAGTCGTATTGGCTAATTATATGTGAAGATTCCCAGCTGATATCAGTATGTTTGTACGTACAGTGATGACGACGTCATGTTTGTTAAATTGAATTCACGTCATTGTTGCTGGTGTGCAGTCAGATTATCACATGCTGACGACATAGTTCACATTAATAATAAGGACATTTTGGAAAACGCTTGTTTGGTGTCTTAGTTAGAGTCGGATGAGAAGATTGATAACAGTTTCATCTCTCTGCGTTCAGAAATGTTTAGCTCGAAGGTATCCTACTGAATATACCAGGGCTCAGCAACCTTTACTATCAAAGAGCCATTTTAGGCAACAAAAAAAAATCTGTCTGGAGCCGCAAAACATTTGATTATTGTGATGAAGGTAACACAGTTTATAGTCTAAGTATATAGTATATAAGTCTGATGAAGTGAGGGCCAAAGAGACAATGTACTACGGAGTATTAGGGTCACATTGAGAGAAAAAACATCTGAGATTTACAGAATAAAGTCAGAATATTACGAGAAGAAAGTCATAACTTTACGAGAAAAAAAGGTTGTAATATTACGAGAAAAAAAGAAAATAACATGTCAAATTACTACTTTATTATATTATGACTTTATTCTCATAATACTACGACTTTTTTTCTCTTAAACTTCTGACTTTATTCTCATAATATTATGACTTTATTCTCTAAATTTCAGATTAACACTGTTATCTCTGTCAGCAGTGTTGCTGTTGTTGTTTTCACTGTTAACGCTGCACCGTTAGCTCAGGCTCAGCCGTCGCCATGTTGAGAGCCGTGTGGAGGCAATAGAAATGCTCCCAATCGTACATTTAGCGCCTGGATGTATGAAGAGACCTGAATACAGCGTTGGAGGCGGGGCCCCGTTCAGTCCTATGAGAGCGTCTCAGTGGAGCATGAAGCCTAAATGACTCGATCTCCGAGTGGAAAAATAACCCGGCAATCTTCCGCATCCATTGGGCCCACGCAGCAGGCGCAGTAGCGTCCGCTCGGTCACATGACTTGGTCACGGGGTCATAGTCGTCACGCTGTCATCACGGCTTGGCGCTCCAGCCTCGGTCTGGGTCTCACTCACATGAACGGAGGAAGGGACATAACTCTGGATTCAGCTGTTAGTGCGTTTTAATGATTTAGATAAGGACTATCAGAGTGTTCGTAGTGGGGAGTTGATTCACCTCAAAATAAATGATCCTCTGAGTTACAGACGTCTCTTTCCCAATGGAAGTCTACGGGCAAAAGTCTTTTTGGGCTCGATGACATCACGTGACAGACATGGAAGTTGTAAATCAACCGTTTGGCCACTGAAAATTTGCTTCAAAGCCTGGCGCTCCTCCTGGGGGGTTGGTTTAGCACCTTTAATCCATATAAAACAATTAGAAAAACATCAAGTTGTGGGTTTTATTAGGCCTACCTTTGTACAGAACCAGGCTAGCTGTTTCCCTCTGTTTCCAGTCTTTATGCTAAGCTAAGCTAACCAGCCGCTGGCTGTAGCTTCATATTTAACAGACAGACATGAGAGTGGATTGATTCTCTATGCCCTTTTAAGTTCTAATAATAAAAAGTACGAGAGCAGGCAGCATTTCCGGTTTAAAAAATGTATTTCTAAACATCTGCAACCTTCAGCTGTTCTCACCAGTCAGACTGTGTAACTGGTGCACCAGATAAGATAAGACACAAAGGCCTCTGGGTAAGAAGGGCGAGGAGGTCTGTAGCTCAGCTGGCAAAAATTATTTAGCTGACTTTATGAGAATCGTCCCACAACCTCTGCAGGGCTCAGGAGGACATGCTGGTGTCCCACATCGCTCCGAGATCTCAGTTCCACTAAGTCCACTTCTTGAATATGATGTTTTTTGTAGTTTAACGAGCAGGGCTAACCTCCAATTAGCCAGGAACATTAAAGCTGCACCGTGCAGGCAACATGTCACGCTGGCGGCCCCAAAGGAGCGATGGGGACTTCAAACCCCAGAAGTCCTGTGCAGAAGTGTGCTGGTGTATACCAACCCAGCCGGTCTGTGATGTTTCACAACCCCAAAAAACAGAAGCTGAAGAGATGATAGAGGAAGAGATGTGAAGCGGGAGAGTCCAGCTCGGCGGTGGGGATTTCAATTTGTTTCTTTCCGTGCCAGTAAAACATCCCCCAACTGCAGAATTTCACTTTGGTGAACAGTGAATCTGCAGCATCTCAATTAGCCGGGATGGGATGTTCCTTCTTTATTGCAGTGATTTAGGCTGATTAGCTGGGTGTAATTCTCCATCAACATCCTGCCTCGTGCAGCTTTAATGGCACTCTGCAGCGCAGACAAAACAACACACAATCACAGAAACACCAGCCAGGACCTGGTCTCCTGTCTCTGGTGTCTGTTAGCTGAAATATTCATAACAGCTGTGCATTTTGCAATAAAAGCATCACATTAGGCACAGATGTAGGTTTATATGTTATGAAAAGATATAGATATCGGGGCGCTGCAAATATGGCTCCTGAAAATGGCCAAATAGGCGCTAAATATTCCTAAATGTTGCTGATTTTATGAGTCTTGATGATTTCCAAGAGTGTGTTCAAGCTGATCAGATGAGATGTCAGAAGATCACAGACACGTTTTTATTACATCTTTATTTTTTAAAGGTGCTGTTTAAAACTTTTAACCTGAGAAAAAGCATTATTTTCTGCTAATTATTAAGCTGTCATTTCATTATTATTAACAGATTAACATCTTTTCTTTCTGAATATGAATCTCTGGTGTTGAATAACAATCTATATCTTTTCATAACATATAAACCTCCATCTGTGCCAAATTTGATGCTTTTTTATCGCAAAATACACAATTGTTATGTTTGACTGCCCCGTTATTTATGTCACTCTTCCTCTCTTCTGTCCTCTGGCTTCAGGTGAGACCGTTTCTCTGGTTGATGTGGATATTTCACGGCGAGGGGCGAACACGCCACACCCTCCCACACCTCCTCCTCCTCCACGCCGAAGTCTCAGTTTGTTAGGTACTCTTCTCTCCTTCTGTTCCCTCCTCATCATCATCTTCCTTCAACAGACACACATAATATATACGTGATATGCAACACAGTCTCACAGCAGGTCGTGAATCAATTTAATCTATTTGATTTGCGTACATAGACACGAATTTCACTTTTTCTTTTTGTGACGCTCAGCACGAGTTTCAACAACGTATTTTTAGTGCGTTTTCCTACGAATGTTAAAGCAACGTGTGACGCACCCGTCAATTTCCGCTCCAGTCTTTTCAAAATAAAACTATTTAGTTAGGTTTAAGAATAGATCGACTTGGTTAGGCTCACACGTGTCCTAACTGGATGCAAGCGTCGGACTATCGCGCCGCATCGTGTAGCATCGGACGCTGTCTGTCCACGCCGAATATGTACGTCTGTTACATCATGTAAACAAACAACGTACAGATCAGCTGTGAGCTCCATCAGACTGCAGACGTCACCACTCTAAAGATGGGTTAGTAGTACCTGTTATCTATAGAAAACACGTTTTATATTGGGATTAGGGATGCACCGATACCAGTATCGGGTATCGGGTATCGGGTCCGATACAGTGCTCATGTACTCGTACTCGGCACCGATACCACTTTACGGCAGCGTGACGTTAACCTCTCGTCAGCATCTTTCGGGTCCTATCGCACGCGCTCACGTTCCACCTCCCCGACGGTGCGGGCGAGACAGGCCGGTGGTGCACCCGGCCCCAATGGGGGCACTTTCATTGCGCCACGGGGTTTTGCTTGCACCCTCTGACTCGCGCGTGCGTTAGACTCCTTGGTCCGTTTTTCAAGACGGGTCGGGTGGGTTGCAGACATCGCCGCAGACCCCTGGCGCCTTTTACGTGGGCCGAGCCCCGATCTGGGGCACGACGCGGTTGGGGCGCACTGAGGACAGTCCGGCCCGGTCGACGGTCGCACCGGGAGCAGGGGGCCCCGTCCCTCCCTGGCGGGGAGAGAGGGCGCAGCGAGCACGGTCGTGGGAAGCACCTTCGCCCCGAGCCTTTCCAAGCCGACCTAGAGCCGGCGGCGGCGCACTGCCTCGTATGTGGGACTCCCCAGCCTGCCGTGTGTCGCTCACACCCTCCAGCTGGCTGTTAACGAGGGTCTTTTGGCACAGAGAAGTACTCGTATCGGTACTCGGTATCGGCGAGTACCCAAATGAAAGTACTTGTACTCGGTCTGAAATAAAGTGGTATCGGTGCATCCCTAATGATATTTACTGGAGATGACATAGAATACAGCGCGCCGTGCATCTTGCTCGTGTCCGGGATGCGACAACAACACAGGCAGTGACACAGACAGGTGGCGAGATACGAGTTAAGCAACAGATTAATCCAACATTAGGACTGATTTCTTAAGACTAAATGTGGATGTTGTCCCTGCTCAGCCTGCTGTAGTGTAACATTAGTCCATTGTTTTATTCCACAATACTGAACAGAATAATCCAAACAGGTAGAAGAAGTGAGATATAAGAGGAGCACAGGATGCTTTCTGACTCTCTTGGTCCTCTGTAGGTCCACTTTCTCTCCGTTTTTTTTCTATTGACTAGATAAAAAAACAAATAACACAACCTGTTTAACGGGATTAAAACGAGGCTTCGTACTGAAATAGTGTCGTGACGCCTCATAGTTTCCATAGTTATCTCTTCTGTGCTGTGTGTTTGTGTTTTAACTGTTAGTGACGGGGCTGTTACATTTCTGGACACCAGGTAGCTCGTATTTATGTTTCACTGGTGGACGCCACGCATACAACTACAACTACTCAAAGTGACAATAATCAAGTGAATATCTTCATCTACATCGTATTTCAGCCTGTCTACGTTTAGATGTTGTTAGATGTTTCTCTCTCTCTTTCTCAGTCATGTTCTTACTGATCAATTTAGTTTTCTGTCGTATATTTCTGTTGTAATCTGATTGGAGAAGCTTTGAAAGGTCAAACTACAGATTTAATTTAAATCTGACTGAATGGATGAGGACAGAGTTTCCTGTCTTATCACGGTAAAAGAAGGAGCATGTTGGTCCAGTGTTTTGTGCAGCGGCACCAAAAACCAAACACCCAAATGAGAGTTTCCCGCTAATCAACAGTATCAACACTGATGTGTATTAATATATAAAAATAAATCTACTGTAAACAATGTGAAATAATATCAGGGCCTGTTTCTCCTCCATATTTCTAACTTCTTTGACCTTTCAGATGAATGTTTCTGCTCCGAGCCTGCTGATATTTTCTGTTATATCCTCTCGGTTTGATTTAAAAGATGGAAATATTAAATATTATTGTTTCTGTCTACAAATCCTCTGAAAAACAGACGATGTCGGTCTGTTAACATTCATCACCTCCCTGATCGGATACTCTCATTATGTTTCCTAAATAGAGGAATCTTATTGGTCAATATTAACAAAAAGGTGAAGTCTTTTAATTTGGTGGACTGAGACTTCCTGTCTGATGGTGTTGAAAAACTCCTTCCTTCCTTCCTTCCTTCCTTTCTTCTCTTTTTCCCTCTTTCCCTCACCCTCTCTCCTCCTTTCTTCACATGTTGAATTTTCTTTTTGTTTCCTTCCTTCATTCCTTACTTCTCTCCTTGCTCTCTCCTTTCCTTCCTGTCCTACCTCCTTCCTTCACTCTCCTCTCCTGCCCTTGTATCCTTCCCTCCTTCCTTCCTTCCCTACTTCCTTCATTCCTTACTTCTCTCCTTGCTCTTTCCTTTCCTTCCTGTCCTACTTCCTTCCTCCAATCTCTCTCCTCTCCTGCCCTTGTTTCCTTCCTTCCCTCCTTGCTTTCTCCTTTCCTTACTACCATACCTCCTTCCTTCCATCCCTCTCCTCTCCTACCCTTCCTTCCTTCCTTCCTTCCCTTCTTGCTCTCTCCTTTCCTTCCTGTCCTACCTCCTCCCATCTCTGTCCTCTCCTACCCTTGTTTCCTTCCTTCCCTCCTTGCTTTCTCCTTTCCTTACTACCACACCTCCTTCCTTCCATTCCTCTCCTCTCCTACCCTTCCTTCCTTCCCTTCTTGTTCTCTCCTTTCCTTACTACCATACCTCCTTCCTTCCATCCCTCTCCCTCCCTTGTTTCCTTCCTTCCTTCCCTCCTTGCTCTCTGCTTTCCTTCCTGTCCAACCTCCTTCCTCCCATCCCTCTCCCTCCCTTGTTTCCTTCCTTCCTTCCCTCCTTGCTTTCTCCTTTCCTTACTACCATACTTCCTTCCTTCCATTCCTCTCCTCTCCTACCCTTCCTTCCTTCCATCCTTGCTCTCTCCTTTCCTTCCTGTCCTCCTTCCTCCCTCTCCCTCTTCCTCCCTCCCTTGTTTCCTTCCTTCCTTCCTTGCCTCCTTGCTCTCTCGTCTCCTTGCTGTCCTTCCTCCAGATGACATAGCCGGGCCTCAGCCGGGTCCTTTCCTAGTGAGCGTTATGGGCGCCTCCCTGCAGTCCCTCCCCCTGCCTCTCCCTCCTCCTCCTCCTCCCTCCCACGCCACCATCCAGCACAGTCTCAGCCTCAACGGTAAGACGTGGCAGTGAATCCACGCCGTCGCTTCCTGTCACTGAAGAGTGGCGGTTAATCCAAGCCGTCACTTCCTGTCACTGAAGCGTGGCGGTGAATCCACGCCGTCGCTTCCTGTCACTGAAGCGTGGCGGTGAATCCACGCCGTCGCTTCCTGTCTCTGAAGTGTGGCGGTGAATCCACGCCGTCGCTTCCTGTCACTAAGACGTGGCGGTGAATCCACGCCGTCGCTTCCTGTCACTGAAGCGTGGCGGTGAATCCACGCCGTCGCTTCCTGTAACTGAAGCGTGGCGGTGAATCCACGCCGTCGCTTCCTGTCACTGAACGTGGCGGTGAATCCACGCCGTCGCTTCCTGTCACTGAAGCGTGGCGGTGAATCCACGCCATCGCTTCCTGTCACTAAGACGTGGCGGTGAATCCACGCCGTCGCTTCCTGTCACTAAGCAGGAAGTAGCGCTGCCGTGGAGCAAATGAAGCAAACAGAGTCTCTGGTGTGGAAGGAAACAATCAGTGGAAGTCATCTCTTCCGTGCTGTCATTTTAATACACAAAATTATTATTTTTAATAATATTTGCTAATAAATGAATGTGTGTTTGATTTGACTTGTGTAGTTATTAGGAATAAAATAATTATAAATAAGAATAGCAATAAGATAGCACCTCGTACCGACTGACGACGTTAGAACTGGTATTGATTTATTATTGATCAATAACCTGCCGGAGTTTCTAATGTTAAACAATCAGCTTCCACTTTCTGAGTAGAATATTAACATAACAGCATGACGGCTTCTTCCAAATGCTGTAAAGAATCAAGTTAGACTTTAAATATCCGACACTGTGGACGAGATAAAAACCTCTCGTATCAACATTTATAAACAGTTTGTTCTACGACAGTAACGCATCACGGAAGTTGACAACGTGTCTTCTAGCACTAGTTGTCAGTCAACAGGTGCTGCAGGTTTCCAGGTTATATTCCAGCAATAATAAGCACAACAGCATCATTAGTTTATTTTTGTCCTTCCACTAAAAATGAAGAGAATTAAAATGTTAAACTAACCTCACGCAGCACCTTTAAATGTTCTCTGACATTCTTCCTCTCTGATTTAGACGCCTTCCTCCGGGCCCTCCCTCATTCCACCCCATCGCCGGCTGATGCTCCGCCCCCTTCCAGACAGGCCCCGCCCCCCATGTTGTGCGCCCTGCGGCGGTCTGAAGCCAGCAACTTTACCGCCAGTCTGAGAGAGCTGGAGAAGGTACGACTCAGTTTCAGTTTCAGTTTCATTCGTTATATGTCTTTTTTATTGTGGTGCAGAACATGTTGCAACTGCTGAACTAATTATTTAGATTATTTTCATTATCGATGAATCTGCTGATTATTTTCTCAATAATTAATTAATCTTCTGGTCATAAAAAAACATCTGAAAATATTAGGGGATGGGGAAAAAATCGATTCGAATATGTATCACATTTATTTATTTATTTTTTTCGATTTCTAAATAGATGTTTTAATGCCAGAATCAATATATTTGCTTAATTTGAGTCTATGTGGAGGTAGAAGGAAGTTACCGCTTTTATTGTTATATATATATATCCGTTCCGTATCTGTCAACCAAAACAAACCGCAGCGAGCTGAAAAGAGGAAGTATAAAACGTCGGAGGGTCTGCGTGGATACGACCTGAACCCTCACATGTTAAATCTGTGTTTAAATCAGCAGGAGGAGAGTTACTAACGTTAGCTGTTAGCAGGCGTTAGCAGCACAGTCCTGATTGGTTAAATAACGGAGCTACTAACGTTAACGGAGGTGCCATTGAGTTATTATTATGAGGCGTTCAAGCTCTGCTCAGTAAAATGACTATTGGACGAAGGTAAATTACAACGTTATCATGATGCGTTCAAATGTAATCTTGTAAAAAAAAATGTTTTGGTGAGAAACTTGAATAAATCCAGTTGTTTGTAGGAGATGTTTTCACAGAAATATAAAATGAAAAATAGAGAGAGAATTATGACCTGTTTAACTTCATAACACTAGCTCAAACACTAGCTTTAATCAAAGCAAATATTTAATAATCATAATCATTTGAATTGTGTGTTTTTATGCAAACAACCACTATAGATAACGATAACAAAGTACAGTACGGTACTGTGTACAACATAGTTCTCCCCCAGAAGCTACGGTGTAATTACAACACTGTAATTTACAATGTATATAATGTTTTTAATGTAAAATATATCAAAAACTGAATGACATCAGATCTAAAATGTTATTCCTTCATTTAGCTCAGAGATTTCAAAAGTGGCAGATAAAATTTCTGAGTGGTAGACAAAAATAAAGACTTACCTGCCACAGTGGCAGGAAGTGAAGAAAGTTAACTTCAGACCCTGGTGGAGTGAACCTAATGACCCAGGGAAACAAACTGTAAATTTTACATTACTAGAACATGAAACCCTTTGAAAAGCCTCCTTAATGCATCATATTTAGAGGATATTGAGCTGTGGAACACAGATACGCTCCTGTGAGTATGAGCATGTTGGCTTGTTGTGGTGACTGTTTTAACTTTGGAGAGGAGAATAAAGAGATGAGATTGTTCCTGTCGGTCCGTCCTCAGTGCGGCTGGTACTGGGGTCCGATGAACTGGGAGGACGCGGAGATGAAGCTGAAGGGGAAACCGGACGGATCCTTCCTGGTCCGAGACAGCTCGGACCCCCGATACATCCTGAGCCTCAGCTTCAGGTCGCAGGGAGTCACCCACCACACACGCATGGAGCACTACCGAGGTCAGACACACACACACACACACACACACACACACAAACACATCACATGTCTGTACACTAACTGACAGCAGGGGGCACGGTACATGCATGTGATACTGCGGATATCCGCACAGATAAACGTGTTCACACTTGTGTGCATAGAGTCTCCACAGTCTTACATTCTAGGCTGCAGACACTTGCAGAAGATGAATTTTACATCGTAAACTCTTTCTGCTATATGTAAGGGATAATGAACAGCGAGCCGGTCATTGTTGTGAAAGAATTACTTATTACTTATTACTTACTACTTAGGGCTTATTTCACGGCTACTTACTGAAGAAATCAATATTTTGACACAAAAACGGTCCTCCAGAGTCCGACATCAGAACTGCGCCCATAGCAACGGTCTGTTATACGTAGCGACGGTCTGTTATACGTAGCGACGGTCTGTTATACGTAGCGACAGTCTGTTATACGTAGCAACGGTCTGTTATAAGTAGCGACGGTCTGTTATACGTAGCAACGGTCTGTTATACATAGCGACGGTCTGCTATACGTAGCAACGATCTGCTATACGTAGCAACGGTCTGTTATACATCGCGACGGTCTGTTATAAATAGCGACGGTCTGTTATACGTAGCAGCGGTCTGTTATACGTAGCAACGGTCTGCTATACGTAGCAACGGTCTGTTATACGTAGCGACAGTCTGTTATACATTGCGACGATCTGTTATACGTAGCGACGGTCTGTTATACGTAGCAACGGTCTGTTATACATAGCAACGGTCTGTTATATGTAGCAACGGTCTGTTATACGTAGCAACGGTCTGCTATACATAGCAACGGTCTGTTATACATAGCAACGGTCTGTTATAAAGAAATTATAGTCCGCAGAACGCTGTGATTGACCAATCAGAATCAAGTATTCAACACAGCCGTGTAATAAATTAAATGAATTCATATAATTACAATTTAACCGAAACATCGCAGCTACCTGCCTAACCCTAGCCCTTAAACTAATCTAGACCTTAAACCTAATTATTCAAGGATGCAAGGTTTTATTGTTGTAGCTCCGCTCCGCTCCGCTCCGCTCCGCTCCGCTCCACACACCAAACATAAACTGATATTCAAAATATTTTAATGAGAATATAAACAATGAAATAGGCAATACATTAGAACAAAGTATATAAAAGTACAGCACTTCCCTGCCTATCTTGCATTATGCTGGCATATGTGTGCAGATATGCAGGCATAATGCATGCTCACGGCAACTCATATACACACACACACACACACACACACACGATGCCTATAGAAACATGTGCATCCATAAACTGGTCATTCCACACGTCAGGCATGTATGATGTCACACCGCCATGATGAGTCACAGACGACATTTAAGCACACATGCAAGCTGACCACAAACCAGCGTACCGGTACATACTGTGTTTTATGGATATGAACATAAAACTTTATCCACATTGTAATCAGTTAAAACTAAGAACTTTACCTGATATAATCTCTTAAAATCCGTCGTTAATTAAACAGCAAAACATCTGAAAAGGTGTGAAAGTTCAGTCTGGACCCTGGAAACAGAAGTAGTCTGACTACTCAAGGCTCACTTACTGTTGTTGTCTCATGGTCTTACTCAGTGGATGGACTTCGCTGTGTGTGAATACATTTGTGATTACATTTATCTCGTACATTTAAAAAAAACAAAAAACTAACTGATGACCGATTAGTGGAGGAGAGTCGACATAAATTGAGGCAAAAACTAGTTTGGACAAGTCAAAATGTTGTTTGGAGACTTTATGATTCCAGTTTATTTAAAGATAAGTTTACATTTCTTTTTAATTTTGTATTAAAACATTAGTCACATGGCCCATAAAATTAGATTAGAGTAGATTCAATTGTTGTCATTGCACAGACTGCAGTACTGAGACAAGAACATGCAGTTTAGCGTCCAACCAGAAGTGTACAGAGTAATATAATATAATATATAGAACATATAGAATGTGGAATAAACAGTAAGAGGTATGAATACATTGGATATATAGAGTATGAGCAGTATGAATATTATTAACATATGAATATGCTAAGATACATACAGTATGATCATAGTAAGCAGTGCAGGTATAAGTATAAAATATATTGTGCAGAGTGTAATTACAAGTAATACTAACAGTAGGATAGTATATAAACAGCTGGAGGTATGATATGAATACGGTGTATACACTATAGATCTGATATGTACAGTATAGACGGTAGTAAACCAAGGTGCAGAGTGTATGTATAACTACATTGAAACAGGTTTTGCTTGCTGTATTATTTCTGTTCATAAAGACTATTAAAAGACGACATGTTGAGTTAATCAAATCTACTGGTAACTTCCAAAGTTACAGTCTTTTTTAGTACAATAAATCAGCAAGAGAACCCTGGTTCAGTGAACATATGGGAGACCTGACTACTGTTTTAGGATAGCCTTGAAAAAGTGTGAACCGACCGTCCAGAGACAAGACGAAAAATGAGAGAAACTGGAGGAAAGCACAGCTGTCTGTGCAGCCTGTAAGTTGGCTGTTTGTGATTAATTAACAACAACAGAAGAGTCAAATTTTTAGCACTAAAGTGATGCGGGAATAGGCCGAGGGAGCCTGACATCCAAGATTTTCATTTCCAACGACTGCTTCTCTGTCAATGTTGTGCATTATGACAATACTTGAAACTTTCCTAAATAAACCTCTAAACATGTTAAATGTAATATTTTCAAGGTAATAACCAAACACTGTTACATTTATATTATAATAATCACATTATTGTAGCTTTGCACACACTGACAATAACAAGAAGATAACAGGAAACCACAAGAGAAGAAATAAATCACAATAAAGTCAAACACGACATGATGCAGTAAGGTCACACTACGACACCGCAGCATGAATAACTCACATAACACCACATGCATATCTGCACACACGCCACACGTGTGACGAGCTAACAAGGTGACTCATGAAAGATACATGTTACACACACACACACACACACACACACACGCACACACACACATGCACACGTCCATAAACGAGGCTCTACATTAATGAGTCATCATCATAAAGCTATAGAGTAATGCCTGGAAACACATTCATTATTCAGACGTGCATCCCCGACTGACACAACGCGTTCACATCAACACGTTCACATCAACGCGATCACGTGTGCATGAACGCATCGCGGCCTGACGTGAATCGAGGGCAGATAAACAACCACTGAGGAGACAACAGGAAGTCAACAAACACACACCAACTCTGCTGCACATGTGTAACCGCAGACCGCTGGCTTTTATTCTGAAATTTTATACTAAACATTCATTTTTAGCAGCGACATAAGCGTCATGTATTGCTGTGAAATAGGGCTACACGATTGGGACTAAAATGATAGTCCCGATTATTTTATTACGATTATTCGTTGATTTTAGGGACAAATCCTTTTTGTTGCACTTCCACATTTAAATAAACAGAGCGCTGCTCTCTCTTCCATGATGGGCTACATTTCTGCTGATCTACCAATCTTCATATTAAAATACGACTGGTCCTTATTCACAGTTTATCTCCGAGAAGCAAAATGAAATTGTTCCAGAACTTTTGGGCTGGGAGTTGTCCGTGTTTTCGTCTTAGAACTTTAACCCTTTCACAGTTTTCACTTCATCCAAGTTAATTAGAACATTTAACTTATTCAGCATTCGGTTGTGCTTAGCTCCACCCTCTC
>CAKAKR010065074.1:48760-58983 GCA_916700685.1 Adelosebastes latens | reverse complement strand
TCACTCTCTCTGCAGGGAGGGAGGGAGGGACAGACTGCTACATCCGAGCCGGGCTGTGTGGGCACCAGCAGAAGGCTCGTCTTTCACAATAACATGCATGAAAGAGTTAGATGGTGGTCATATTTTTGAACTGAGGTCACCAATAACTGATTTCTGTTGATAGTTCTTGTCTTTTCTGAGTTAATTTCTGTTATGTAGTGCTTTCCTGTTTCCTTAGTGTTGTTCTTTTTAGTCCGTTGATCCCAGTGAGGCTGGTTCATGACAGACCTGCTGGCTCTAATGTCTGCTGGTTAGTGTACAACACATTTCCTGCTCATTTAATGGGTCATAATTTGAATATGCATATGTCCTCATGCATTTCTGTGTGCTGCTTCCTGCTGATATCCAGACTCAACTGGAGCAGCTTTGAATACATTCTTTATAATGATGTTTGGGGGGGTTTTCTAGTCTGCAGCTTGTGGTTTTCAGTGAAATGTCTCTGCAACGGTTGGATGGATTGCCGTGGAATTTGGTTCATGTCCCCCTCAGGATGAATTGTAATAACAGCGCCAACTAAAAAAAAATTCCATAATGTGTCCAATACTTTGGTTTATGACCAAATTCCTTCCTAAATTCCCCTCAGATGTACGCTGTGTTTAGTCCACTGTTGGAACAAACTACCAGAAGATCTCAGATTTTGCTATTTGATGTATATTGACTAATTTAACATCAACTGTGACCTCCAGTCTGAACTTATCAGGTAAAATAACATTTCAATTTTCAGCGAAGGCAGAGGGTTTTGTACCAGGAGGGTAAAGTGACTTGAGGTTGGATTTACTCTCCGGTTTGAGCTCCTTTGGCTTCCCCACTGGTCCAGACTGGTAAATGGCTGTGAGGTGACTGCTGTTACGGTAATCTGATCAGTCAGATTAAACCTCTGCATGCCGCGGTAATTGAGCGACACTTTCCAGATTTAGAAACTCCCTCGGAGCTTTGTTCACAAAGACTTTGTCCTGGAGAATCAGACACTGACATAACACGTGTCGATTCCTGTGCTTATTTACACTTTTGTGCATCAATTAAAGAAATGTAAAAGACTGAAATAAAAACAGGTAGACAAGATATCTCCCAAGTTGGTATCTGTGCCCATAGACCTCTCCAATAACTCTTAATTTAATTAACAAATTATGCAATTTGCACATTGTTTTTTTATGGTAGAACAACATGGATGTATGACATTGTGAAATAAAAAGAAGAAGACACAGAGCACAATTTATACAACTGAGCTCCAAACTGCACTGCTTCTTTCTGCTGTGAGGATCCATGAAAACACCAGTTTATCTCCTACAGAATAAGACATTTCGGTCATTTCTGTGTTAAAATCTTAAACCGATCCAGACTGTGTTGCTCTGAGCACGGATCCTCCCAGGGTGAGGACACCTAACAAAACATTCCTCACTCGTGTGTCGTCTCCTCAACTATTCACAGGCCTGTAATAACATGTACAGAGGCAGTATGCACACACACACACACACAATCAAATCACATACATATGTTTAAATACAAATATTTTATTTACTCCTGTCGTATGTTTATATAACAGACAGTACAGAGAGCGCGTACTACAACATTTATCTGCAGTGTGTTTCATGCAGCTCGTGGCAAACTCGCTCTACAAGTTCGTTTTACATAATCTATAACAGAAGTCCCTGCCAAACTTCAGGGATCGTCCATGACAGAAAGCCACAGATATTTCAACATTATTTCTTTTGCAATATCTGCAACAATCGTGGAAAGTACAGAGGTACAGATAAGACACTAACATAGGGTTGAAACTAACGATTATTTTCATTTTCTATTATTTTCTTGATTAATCGATTAGCTGTTTGGTCTATAAAATGTCAGAAAATGGTGAAAAATGTCAATCACTGTTTCCCAAAGCCCCAAATGACGTCTTGTTTTGTCCACAACTCAAAGATATTCAGTTTACTGTCATAAAGGAGTAAAGAAACCAGAAAGTATTCACATTTAAGAAGCTGGAATCAGACATTTTTTAAAAAATATCTTAAAAAATTACTAAAACCAATTAATCAATTATAAAAATAGTTGCCAATTAATTTAATAGTTGACAACTAATCGATTAATCGTTGCAGTTCTACACTAAAAGTTAAAATTTGTATTGAATATGACAGAATATTTAGGATGTTTTCTCTGATATGAATCTTCATTTTTAACATAGGACTTCGGTGCAACAACAAATATTCAGGAGGTCCAGAGAGAAAACTTTTACTCTGTGAATAAAAAGGCATCTTCAGGTCATTTGAAAATGTAAAGTATTCAATTTAAAGGAGCAAAACATAGAATTTTAACAGCAATTTATCAATATTTTTGAGAAATCCACATACATAACTGCTCTTAACACCACCACCAAAACGACTGGCAGCCTTAACTGGCTTTCACACTGTAGATTTTGTTCATTTTTTATTACTGGAGGACATTTTGCGAATGTCGCTTTACAAAACAACCCAACAGCAGAAGGGCGCGATTCTTACAACACAGACTTGGTAGTGACAGCAGATGGTGGAAGAAGTGAAATGCAGATAAAATGTCTATTCTTATCTCTTTGATAAAGACAACAAACACCAAAGAAGGGACATGGAGGACAAGACACGATGTTAAGAAGTAAAAATATCGGATTGAACAGATGATTTGTTTAAGGTGTTAATTTGAAGATAAATTGATGCTACATGCAGCTATAGTATAGAAACTGCAGCCCTAAAAGCACTGAATGTCCATCCCGTTATCTGGTGGGGTGAGTCCTCTGTCAGCAGATGGTTTTGTTCAGAAAGAATTCAGCCTCGCCTCTCGTCACGTGTTCGTAACAACGACACGACTCCTGCAAAAACTCCTAGGGGCCGAGGCCGGTTCAGCTGTCCCTTCATACTGTTCATACTGTATGAAGGTAAGTGCAGTGGATGAATTCCCCTCATTCCACAGACACTCGGTCGGCTTCGGACGTTTGTTTTTACTGATTGAACGTTGCTCTGTTTACAGACAGACACATTCCAGGGACAGTAAGAGGAGGTTTGGTAAAGTTTACCCACATGTTTCAAAATGATTATTATTGTAAACCAGATGTCTGGTGAGATTCCTGCTGCAGTTTGGTGTGTTAAAGGATTTTACTCATCATTCTGTAACAAATAAATGGCGGACTCTGCCTTAAGAATTTCATTAGTTTCAGCTTCAGTGGTGAGTTTAACATGATGACAAAAGTAAAGAATATGGGAGGAAAACATACAGTAGAAATAATTTTGGTAATTAGTTTGTCATGAGAATCGTCTAATTTAATAAATTCCAATGAACTATTAGCTGATTAATTGATTAGATGAATGACAGAAAATTAATCAGCAACAGTTTTGATAATCAAATAATCATTTTAAGTCAAATTATCAAGCAAAAATGACAAATATTTTCTGGCTCTAACTTCTCAGATGTGAGAATTTGCTGCTTTTATCTATTTCGTAAAATTGTAAATGACATATTTTGGGGTTTTGGACTGTTGGTCGGACAAAACAAGCAATTTGGGGCCGTCACATGGGCTCTGTAAGGCATTGTTCTATCTTTTCTGACATTTTATAGACAATTAATTGATTATTCAAAAACCTAATTGTTAGTAGCAGCCCTAATAATGTTGAATATCAAACAAAATAGTGGTTACTGATGCAAAAATCGAAACCCAGTCAAACCCAAAATTTAACATCAGCTGTCCTTCCTCTACGACATCGCCACAAATCTTTCAGCATAGCAATAAATAATGGGAAAGTCAATTCCGTCTGCTTTATTTATCCACTTATCCCCACTTCATTCTCACAATTGACCCTGTGTGTTTCTGTATGCATGTGTGTGTGAGTTAAGGTAAGCATTTCACCATTGAGCCAAAGAATGTGAAGAGCGTCCTGTCCAAATAGAGAAGTACTTATTGTCAAATTGTCAACCTTGGGGTCTGTGTTTGTGTCAATCGTAGAGAGAGTGGCCCTGAGAAACAGTCATTTAGATCCGGAGATGTTGCCATGCTGCAGCTCCTCTCTGTATGTTTGTCTCAATAAAGTCATCAAATCAAATAAAAAAATGTCACAGGAATCTTGAGCTCATTGTCTACACTTTAAAACCAAAAACAACAGGAGAGCCACCTCCTAAATATACCTCCAACACGAAGATGGACCTTCTGCTGCTTTCTGTCTCCGTTTTTGGCTTTGAGCAGCAAAAACACTTCAGAACACTCCTTCTCCAACCCTGTGTGTAGAGGGTTCATTAAAAAACTGCCTCTCTCTGGCACCGGTTGGCGTCCACGATCACTTGTTTGTCCCTGAGAGATAACTGACAGTCTGATGACGTTCAGTCAAATGCCAACATGTCCTGGATGCTCCATGGAAGCTGTTTACAGGCCTGAGCCACGCAGGTCTCTGACAGCAGGCCTAAACACACGGCCAGCAATGATAAACGTCTACTGCTGTTCAGGATCACTGCAGAAGAGACGGATGAGAACATTATGAATACGTACCTTGTTTTCATGTTAGTTAAAGTACGTCTGAAAAATCTGGAATCCTACAGAAAATGTGCAAACCAAAAAAAGTCTCAACATTTATTGTGAGAAGTTCTATTTTTAAGCTGGTATGAACAGTAGAAACAACATGAGATCAAAGACTTCGATGCATTCGGCATCAGACGAACTCTAATTTGTTCTTTATGAATATGACGTACAGAAGCCCCTCATCAGAGCAGCAGACCATAAATTACTCAACAACATCTCATTGTTTGCTGCTCACAGGCGAGCTGCCAAACACAATGAGCAGATTTATGTTTCCAGAGCTGCTGGAGAAATAATTATACAAACGCAAAAAACGTGGACTAAAACCTTTTGTGTTATGTAATGTATTTATTTTAAGTGTCTGGGGGTCCATGTAGTGAGGAGCATCAGGAGCAGGAGGGGTTGTTTCAAACAAAGAGAGAGCTAGTTGCCACCTGCTGGTGCTTTGAAATGTTGTTTAAAGAATGAAATACCAGGACTTCACTGATGTGTCTCATAAAGAACAAACATATTCCTTAAAAATTAAAAAGTTACTTCTTTTCTTATTATTAATTCTTAAATTATAATATTTTCTTGGTCAGTAATGAGAGTGTTAGAAAATCCTAAAAATATATTTGAGATATCTTTATGGTCAGTTTTTATTTATTTATTTTAATTTACTTATTTATTGTAATGTATTTATTATTTTCATTTTATTTATTTAGATTTATATAATGTCACTTGTTTAAGTAAATTTGCTCACTTATTTTAATATATTTATTAAACTATTTTCTCAGTAAAAAGTAGTTCCAAAGACACCTGTTCACAGTGAGTCTGGGGCGAGTAAAAATCAAATCTATCTGCCTGTCTAGACGACACCAGAGGTAAGTGAGAGAATCCGTCCTCCTACCTCTGATGGCCTGTGAGTTTGAGGTGAGCACAAACAGCTTGATGAGGCCCAGGCAAAGCGGCGAGTAGTCGTGCTCCCAGATGACAGCGGGGATGAGGAGGACCTTCCCGTAGCAGGACAGCAGCAGGGCTCTGAGGAGAAGGCTGAGCTCCAGGGTCCCGCCCTGCTGACGACCCACCGCCACCCAGAGGAACCACAGCACGCCGCCGCAGAACGCCGACAGCTCTATGTCAGACACAGATTTAATGATAAATTATTTTTTACTATAAAAGACTGTAGCCTCCAGTATCAGCAAAATTCAGCCTTTACCAACAAGAATAACATTTAGGGAATTGTCATTTCTATTCTTTATCCCATAGAGGGCGCTTGACTCCAGCATAGTGCTGAAATTATTTTTGAAAATTAATCAACGACAGTTTTTAAATCGTTTAAGTCTTTTATCAGAATTTTACAAGAATAATATATAATGTTGCAGCTGTTACAGGTGGGGCTAATTTTAATTACTTTATATACTGCCGGGTAGCTTAATCCATAATAATACATCATAATTTATTAGTTAATTCAAAAAGGTAAAAAGTTCAATATTGGCTTCCAAAATGTAGTGGAGTTTAAGTATATAGTAGCATTAAATGGAAATACTTAAGTACCTCAAAATTGTACTTAAGTACAGTATTTGAGTAAATGTACTTAGTGACATTCCACCACTGACTGTAACCATCCATGTGTTCTCAGTAGATAGATGGTGCTCCATATTAATACTCTAACATACACTACGGCAGTGACACAGACAGTAACAGACGTGTAATGGCGCTCTGGTTTTATTATCTTACCGAGGGCGGCCAATCCAAACATGCCGTAGAACTCCCAGTGCTTGGTGTACCTGATGATGTCAGCGGGGTCGCTGCTCTGCTCGGAGCCGCGGAGCAGAGACCACCTGAGGTACGCCTCACACAGCAGGCAGAACACACACAGCTTCCAGTGGATCTGGAGACGTGGTGGAGGAGAGGAGGTAAAAACACACACATTAATTAAGTATACCTGAACACCAGTGATGGAAGAAGTATTCATCCTACCCCACTGTGAAAATACTCCACTACAAGTATTGCATTCAAAACCTTAAAGTTTCAAAAGTAAAAGTACTCATTGTGCAGTAAAATGTTCCCTGTCAGTGTTCTACTATAATACAGTATCTGATGTTTCTGGATTAATAATACTGCTGCATTAATGTGTATGTTGCATTTTAACTCCTTTATATCCTGTTGGGGAGTTTAATCTACATCAATGCATCATATTCTATAAGATCATCATATGTTTGTAGTGGCGCTGTCCTGTGAGAAACACATGTCTCTAAAAGGTCAACTTTTCAAGGTGAAATGAAATTGATGAAATCCAAATATGCACAAATATTTTATGACTTTATATTACTTGAAATTTATCTGACCCTATAACTAACTAACTCGCTTAATCTTTGTTTTTTCTAATGTCAGTTTTTATGATTTATTCTGCTTTCTTTTTATTTATTTACTTTTTTTTGTCTGTGTAAATGTTTTATGTCTAATGTGATATCTGCTCAGTTTTGAGGATGATAACTTTGTAATTGTAATGATTGCCTTATTATTTGTAAATTAATCTTGTGAATAATATATTTTTTTTTAAAAGTATAGCACTTTAGTAAATGTACTTAGTTACAGTCCACCACAGCTGAACACACATACACATGACAGCATCTGTATGAACAAAACATCCACAACAACCACTTTTGACTTTTAACTTAAAGGTCCAATATTATGCTCATTTTCAGGTTCATACTTGTATTTTGTATTTCTACTAGAACATGTTTGCATGCTGTAATGTTAAAAAAACTAAACTTTATTTCCTCATACTGTCGGCCTGAATATGCCTGTATTTAACCTCTGTCTGAAACGCTCCGTTTTAGCGAATTTTGACGGAATTGCAACAGAATTGCGTTGATAGGCAACAGCTTGGGTCCATGTTCACTTCCTGTCAGTTGATGTCATTCACATACACTGCAACAGGAAATAAACTGGGACACATATAGAATGTTTACGTTTAAAATTGTGTCAAGGGTCTAAATATTGTATATTTGTGACATCACGAATGGGCAGAAATCCTGACAGCTTGTTTTAAAACGCAGAGTTTCTGAATACGGGCTGTGTGTATTTCCCTGTGGATTGAGTGTTTCGATACTTTCACAGTATTTATATATCACTTAAACCTGCTTTATAATAAAAGAAAACATGAAAATCTCACTTTTTTAAAATATGGGACCTTTAAATGTCCATCAACATGCACACATCCATTCCACACACTTGTTATAATACCTAGTTTAGATTGATCTATTGTTGTTTTTGCACATGTGCAAGGGAGGTAAAAAAATAGTTGACTTACATTCAAGCTTGTGTTGAACAAAATGTGTCTGAACGCCTGCGTCTTGCACAGAATGGCATCAATCAGGATGATAACTGGGTCATATTCAATGTACTTGTCCACTGGCTTCTGGCAGGACTGCTGGAGAGACACACACACACACATACAGGTAAACTCCAGCATGATACTGACAGATTAATCTGTAGTTTCCATGCTGCTGCTAAGGAATGACATGATAATATTAAGGACATGTTGTCAAAGTTGTGTTAGCTGTTACATCTCTGAGGTAAACATTGTTAGCATCTCCATCATAAACACAACCAAACGACTCAATTCAAAGAACTTAATAGTTAACTCACACATATGGTTATCTTCAGGATCCCGTTACTGTAATCTCGATGTAACTCCGAGGCTTTTTCGTTACATTCAACACACCTATAGTCATCTTTCCCCATTCTTCACCCTGTTAACTGCTAACTACAAAACACAGCTAGCATGGGAGGCAAGCAAAGCGGAAGTAAGACTTCTCCCATACAGTTCCGCCTTCAAAATAAAAGTGCAGATATGTCAGCATCTGAAGGCTTTTGAATCACAAGCAGGATTTTTTTGTTCTTGGTGTTGTGGTGCGTAACTGTAAAAAATAAACAAGGAAGACAAAAGAAAACAAGTACTGTAAAAGTCCAGAGTCATACATATAACCTTATATAAATAAAAGACTACAATTAAAATATATATATGTATTCTACAATTAATAGGATAGAAGTTATGTTTTCAATCTGATTTAATGCATTTCGTGCTACATTTTAGACTGAAGTAAATACAGTGGAAAATATATATTTTTTTTAAGTTTCCTAAAAACTTTTAAAAAAAAAAAATGTATTTTCCACTGTATTTACTTCAGGTGTGGAGATTTACTAATATTTCCGGTTTATACTACAGTAGCCTACAATTTTATACTATACTGTACTCAGTGGTGGAATACAACTAAGTACATTTACTCAAGCCCTTTCACTTTTACTTGTACCTTGACACTTGAGGGACCGGTTTGACAGCCGCAGAGTATGCTGGGAAATGTAGTTTAACCATCCTCTCCTCTCTTCTTCTTCTTCTTCACAAATAAGTACATTTACTCAAGCCCTGTACTTTTACTTGTACTTTACCATTTCCATTTAATATATTTAATATATTTAGTATTATTTTATACTTTTGCTTGATATTTGACACTGGAAGGACCGGTTTGACAGCTGCAGAGTATGCTGGGAAATGTAGTGTAACGTGAGGGGGGCGGGTCTGTTGGTCCGTTGGGCGGTTTGGATCGACATGCAGCAGCTTCCGCTCTTCTCTCTCTCTCTCTGTCGTCACACATGTAGCTCCAACATGGCCCCTGCCAGCCGGGCTGTTGTTATGGCAGCGCTCTCTCTGCTCTACCTGAGCCGGACGATCTTCTCCTCCGAGTATTTCTCCTCCTCCACTCTCACTTTGTTCAACAACGAGCTCCACAAGCAGGGCTGCAGCTCGCTGTCCGAGTGGGAAGAGTACGCGGCTGACTGCGGTAAATGAAAAAGTCTCTCTTGTGTTTCTCTCTCTGCTGATTTACTTTGCTGCCACGTCCGTCCTCCTCTTTAAGCTAACGATGAGATGAGCTACTAACAACAAGCTGAAGGTGACAGCACCACAACTGAGATAAGCTCTTAAAGGTCCCATATCATGCTCATTTTCAGGTTCATACTTGTATTTTGTGTTTCTACTAGAACATGTTTACATGCTTTAATGTTAAAAAAACACATTATTTTCCTCATACTGTCTGTCTGAATATACCTGTATACACCCTTTATCAGAAACGCTCCGTTTTAGCGCATTTCAACGGAATGGCAACGGAATTGCGTTGCTAGGAAGCAGCTTGGGTCCATGTGTACTTCCTGTCAGTTGATGTTATTCACATACACTGCAACAGGAAAACAAACTGGGACACATTTAGAATGTTTTACGTTTAAAACTGTGAAATGGTCTAAATATTGTAGATTTGTGACATCACAAATGTACAGAAATCCTGACGGCTTGTTTCAAACGCAGAGTTTCTGAATACGGGTTGTGTGTATTTATCTGTGTATTGAGTGTTTTGATACTTTCACACTATTTATATATCACTTAAACCTGCTTTATAATATAAAAGACATGAAAATATCACTTTTTTATAATATGGGACCTTTAACTAACCGTAGAGGTTAAATAGGATGTTAAACTAAAGAGTAGTAACGCAGGAGTGAGAGTATATGTGATGTGTACATAACAGTAAGGAAAAACTCAACGAAAAAACTCACTTACTAGCTGTAGAGCAAAGCAACACCAAAATCACCTATTTTTTGAATGGAGTTTGGT
>CAKAKR010065074.1:23817-48702 GCA_916700685.1 Adelosebastes latens | reverse complement strand
AACACCAAACTCCATTGAAAAAATAGGTAATTTTGGTGTTGCTTTGCTCTACATTAAAACCACATATTTAACAGTGCATAACTGAAACAGTCTTCTGATGGCAATTCACTTCTGGTGGATTCTGAATACAACTGATGCACCCAGCTTTATAGTTTTTATCAAATCTCAGCTTTTAGGACACACTGTTCCCCATTGTGTGTGTGTGTGTGTGTGTATAAGGAGCACAAAACTATACAATAACTCAAATAAAAAGTGGGAGAATTTTACTGTACACATGTGTCATGTGTGAGGTGGATGTTGTGCAAACTTAAATGCACTGTATACTGGAAAGTTGTGGTGCAGTTGTGGATCAGATAATTTAAAGATGTCAACACCAAACTCCATTCAAAAAATACGTAATTTTGGTGTTGCTTTACTCTACAGCAAAACCACATATTTAACAGAGCATAAACTGAAACAGTGTTCTGATGGCAATTAGCTTCTGGTGGATTCGGCATACAACTGATGCACCTAGCTATATAGTTTTTATCAAATCTCAGCTTTTAGGACACACTCTTCCCCATTATGTGTGTATAGGTAGATAGAGCTACAAGAATAAGGAGCACAAAACTATACAATAACTCAAATAAAAAGTGGGAGAATATTACTGTACACATGTGTCATGTGTGAGGTGGATATAGTGCAAGTAGTGCAAACTTAAATGCACTGTATACTGTAAAGTTGTGGTGCAGTTGTGGATCAGATAATTTAAAGATGTTGAAATACGTACAAGCTTGTATCAGTTTAAGTCTATTAGGGGGAAGTTGAGGCTTCACCTCCTGATACAGCGAGGACTGGTTGGACAGGGTGATGGCATCGTGGTATTTTGGTGGAGGAGGACAAAGATGAATGACATGTGAACTGGTTGTGCAGGTTGACATTCTGTTGAGGTTCCTACTACTTGGCTCAGATATTCTTAATGATTGGTATAATATTTGAAAGCACTATTGCAGTGTTCCTACATGTTTTAAATGTGTCTTTCCTGCCTCTTAGGCAATCGGAAGGCTCAAATTAGCTTTTATTACTATCAAAGTTATGTTATCTCTGTGTGGTAATGCAATGTAGACTTAACAAACCAGCCCCTGTCCATGCTTTTAAACCATTTTACCACACATTAATAACATAGCTCTAATGAGATCTAAAAGAGACCTTGTGTTCACTGTGATGGCCGTGAAATATCTATTTAAAATATCCACAAACTTTGCTTTATTGGGAATATTGTTTGCATGCAAAATGCATGTGATTTGCAGTTATTGGAGAAAAAGAAACGTGCAAAAATACTAGCATGGCCCCTTTAAGTAATTCACTTTTTAAAATGAAAATGCAACTTTAATCTCCCAAGATTTGAATGGAGCTTGGTGTGTCAAACTGTGCAATGAAAAGCTGTCAAAGAGTCCAACATAATTTGAATTATATCAATTAGTTACTCCTTAGTGCACTGCCTTTTGGTCTGCAGATCTTTGTGGAGTCATTCAAACCACATTGCTTACATGCCACTACCACATCTGAGACATTTCTTCTTTGAAATATAGGACGGTTTAAATGTAACTTGAAAGACTAATGGTTTGGTGGGATGGGAGTTTGTGGTGTATTCACATACATACAATGGTCTGAAGTATATATATAGATATCAACTATTGTGCTAAGGAATAATAAATGCTCATAATGTTTGTCTTTTCAGAGTCCTCCATTTTACAGTTGGAAGACCCAGACTGTGAGGAGGGAAGCAACCCGCCCTGCGAGTCAGTCTTCTCACTTAACGCTGAGAAGATCCTGGTGAGATCTCACACACACACACACACACACACACACACCCACACCCACACACTAATCACTAATCAGATCTACAGTCTAACTGTTTCCTTTAGAGAAAAAAAGGGCGGTTTCTAGTCAAGTCTTAACGGCTTGTTTTTATCTAAATAGCACAACACTGCGCTACGTGCTAAATTACTGTGTGACAAGCTCTCCAGTCTTTCAATCTTTGAATCAAGAGAAAAGCCCTATTGTATGTTATTGATTAATTCACTCTTAATTTATTGATGAAACAAATCAAATATCCTAGAGAAGGTTTCAAAAATGGTTTGCGAAAACATGTAAATCCTTGGACATGTCCAAAACACGTGCAACAGAGTGGCTGGAGCCTGCCTGCATCCATCATGTGGGAATCTATGTAGGCTTTAATCTAGAGAGTCTGACGTTAAACCGGTGCAGACGGTGTTCAATTTTGAGTTGAATAACAGCATGCCAAAGGAGGAGGAAGAGGAGAAGATTCCCTGTATTATTTTGTGCCATGTTTCCTCTGAAATTGGTTAATTTAAATCTGTTTCCTGTTTATTTTTAAGGAGGTCTAAAAAGGCATGAAATCGTGCGTGTTTAGCAGTTTGTAAATTATCCTCATAGCCTGTTTTGTGACCGCTTTACAGTTAAAACTTGAGACCTCTAGCTTTTGACCAAATGCCAGTGAGTGAGTTTGTCATTAAGATGATGTTGCTACTTGTTATGTGAGTCTATCTGATGATATCAATGTGGCAAGTATTTGTCTCGTCAGTTGTCTCGTTGCTTTGTTTGAAACCCAAAACGCTGCTGCAGCAACATTTGCATGCTGTCAAATTTGCATTCTGTAATTGTGTGTGTGTGTGTCTACGTATGCTGCCATTCTCCATTTGGGATTACACAGTAAACACAGTGTGACACTGTGAGAAAGGAGGAAGAGAAATAGCCTTTTGATGCAATACACAGAATATTTATTGCTTCGCAGGAATTTGGCTTGGCAGCAGTAAACGTCCTTGACATTTGAAAGGATTTTTTTCTTTGTTCTGTCGGGTTTAATTTCTCAGTGTAACCTTGAGAGATGCTGGAAAGCTTATTAAAAGCCCCTTTTATCTTGACAGTGGTTTTAATTTACAGCATTTCCTTTCTTACAGATGTATTAAATATAGTTGTTTTTGTAGCAAAATGTCACTAGATTGTGAAACTTTCAACGAAACAGAAAACATGTTTTTGCTTTTCTACCCCTGACAGTGTTATTCTGTGTTTTCTGCTCCGTTCAGTCGATCTGTTACTGGCTTCACACAGGAAACCATTATTTTTAAATAGTTTTTACACCCATACGTGTTTTTTTTCTTGTCTCCACCTCTCACAGAACCAGGCCAAGCTGTTTATAGAGCAGAAAAAAATCCCCTTCCCTGTAGATAACCACAACACAAACGAAGAACTTGGTAAGTTTGAATGTTCTTCTAAATACAAACCTTATATATGCTGAACAGATTTGAACAGATTTATATGATTTTGCTATGTTTTCCCAATTATTCACCATCATGTGTTCTGTCATTGCAGCTATAGGCTACGTTCTGATAGGCAACGGTCTTTATGATGAAGCCATCAAACACTTCTCACTCTTATTACAGGTGTGTTGAGGCAGATTTTCACTCTCAATACATCATGTTTTTAATATTGCAGCACTTATGCTATTTTGTCACCTTCTACATCCCGTCAACCTAGAATCAAAACTTTCTGTCTTGGTGTTGAAGCCAAGAACATTTTCCTGACGTGTTTTGTCTTTGATTAAAGAGCGACCCAGAGCTGGTCAGTGCCATCTATGGGAGAGGGATAGCTTATGGGAAGAAAAGTCTACAGGTGAGTGATACAACTGCACTGTTTGGCATTGACAACACACCAGTTTTTTGCCGACCGCCATCTACTGTAGGTAATACACTGACTATGGATAAGCACCTCATACAACCCCACTTCAAAACACCCAAACTATCCCTATAAAGTGTCGTCAGGTCCGTAAGAGCATTTACAATGTCATAAACCGAATAATTAAGTCATGACTAAAGTTGTTATCATTTTTGCCCTCATTAAGATATGAAGGGTGTCTTTTCAAAACAATACGTGTTTGTTTGGGACAAAATGTTGCTGCTCGATTATTTATGAGAAACACACACCATTCAATACTGAGCTGCATCTGTAGTGAAGGCCTTCAGATTATTCATGGCAGATGACTCATACTTAGTTACATAGTGCTGCCTGTGTTTTCTATATTGATCGACTGCCTTCATTTGCATTAGTTTAATTGGTATACTCCACTACTACTTCACGTGTTTGTGCCAAAGTTAGATTTAAAGCAATTTGGCAGCAGAGGGAGTTTGTTGTCCGGAGGCATTTTTTCATTCATGCTGGATTTCGGTGACAGCAGCAGTTTCAGGTAAACGCAGAATGACTCAGTGTGTCATTTAATGAATACTAATTCAATCCGCCTGGACTCTGCAGTTATGGGAGTCTTTCCCTCCAGAATAAAAGCCTGGACAGCAGTTTTTGTGTTTTTACTGGTTTGTGGCTCTGCTCCTAGTTTTGTTCACTATATATTAATGTCAACAAAATCTAACTCCCCTTCCTGTGTCTCCATGCCAGGACATAAAGAATGCTGACTTGGCGTTGTACGAGCTCAACAGAGTCATCACCCTGGAGCCAAACTGGCCAGAGGTCTACGAACAGAGAGCAGAGGTGACAGAGTAACGCTTTATTACGGTTTATGGCCTCTGAAGCTCCTTTAAAAGTATAAAACATGTGGTTTTTAGAGGTGATTTCAAGTGCCATAACAGACCTTAGGGCTGCAACTAAACATTATTTTCATTTTCGATTAATTTGTCGATTAGTTTCTCAGTTAATCGATTAGTTGTTTGATATATAAAATGTCAGAAAATGGTGAAAAATGTCGATCAGTGTTTCCCAAAGCCCAAGATGACATCCTCAAATGTCTTGTTTTGTCCACAACTCAAAGACATTCAGTTTACTGTCATAGAGGAGTAAAGAAACCAGAAAATATTCACATTTAAGAAGCTGGGATCAGAGATTTTGACTTATTTTTCTTAGTTTAATAGTTGACAACTAATTGATTAATCTGTGCAGCTCTAACACAATTAAAGATTTCATCTCTTTGCAACAATGGATATAATTTAGCTGATTACATTTCTTTACCGTTCATAACTTGAACTGATCATTAATCACCACTATATCTGATCAATTTAATGTTTATATGTCTGGTCAGCGAAGCATCACTGACTTCTTGATAACATGTGATTTACATAGTCTATTTCTGATGCAGTCAGAAGTTTTAGTGTGAAAAAATGCAGCACGTTCAGCATGTTTCTAGATTGTGTGCAGATGTGAAAGGAGAAGGAGGCAGTCATAGTCCCCGATGGTGTGGGAGATGTTCAATGACAATTCGGCAAATCGGTGCAGTTTTAAAATTGGGGAAACTTATCAAGATGTGAAATTTAACAGCATCAATCAGTGTTGATTTAATCATGTACACATGAGCAAAGAAACAGAAAAGAGCATGTGGAATAATACACATATTATAAAGTTGTAAATATTCAGTTGTTAAGTAACATACACTCTGCACTAGCCAGTAATATTTAGACACACAAGCGACCGTGAAGTCACGTGATTTTATACTTCAGCAGAATTTTCGAAGAATCACACTTCCGGGTTTCACTCTGAGGCTATTTTTACGGGCTGTTTCCTCTTTTTGAGCCACATGAATACGTCTCTGGTGGCACAAAAGTAGTTACACAACTCCGTCAGTTTATTAAACTCATTAAGAACAAAGCATCATTTGCAATTCGACAACATTGTGCGACCCAAATGCCGAGTCAATAATCTGATTAGATGTTTGTGTCCTCCTTAAATCCTATTCTTCAAGATCATACCTGTTATTTCTAATGTTAGGTTTACTTAGAAAATACTCACTCCACCCTTTCCTGTAGAAGAAAAGTCTATAGTCCTCTCTAAGAGGAAATCCTGCACAATTGAATATCAACCAGAAATAGTGGATCACATGCAACATCTTTGTGTTTTTCTGTTTAACCCTAACCCTTTGATAACTACATCAGTGTGATTTGCTAAAAAAAAAAGAAGGATCACAAGCATATTTTCAGCTGTAATGATCAAATCAGTTTTCTAATCTGCAGGAAAAACAATTTAATAGCAAAGAAAAGTTTCTAAAAACACTTTTGACATTGTCTTATCTATTCTTTCACTCCCTAACCTTGAACCAACAGAGACCCATTCAAATAGTTAAACACTTCTGACCTCGTCTTATCTATTCTTTCACTCCCTTAACTTTGAAGCATCAGAGACCCAATTAAATGGTTATATTCTTCACTCAAAACACAGGACAGACAGAGGTCCATTGCAGTTCACACATGGTACAGAGAACATGTTTTTGAAAAGGCTTTGGCCTTTTACACAGCAGTAAATAAAATATATTATAACAGTAAAAAGGCTGATTATGCACTACAGGGCGACACCCGAAGCCTGCAACATTCAACAGTTTTCCTTTCTTTCGTAGGCTATACGCTCTTTATACAATAGAGCTACAACGATTAGTCAACTACTCGATTAGTCGGTCGACAGAAAAATAAACAGCCACTATAACTAGTCATTTCTATGCAGAAATGGCAGAAAATGCTGTTTTCAGCTTCTCTAATATGGCGAATTCCTGCTTTTCTCTGTTTAATATCATGTTAAACTGAATATCTTTGGGTTTTGGACAAAATAAACATTTAAAGACATCGCCCTGGACATTGTGAAACTGGGATTGCTATCCCTCACCATCCTCTGACACTTTAAAGACCAAAAGATTAATCTAGAAAATAATCATCAAAGAGTGTTTTTTTTTAATATGTGCTTGGACTTTATCTTTCCATGTTTTTGTGTGTGTGCGTCTTTAGATCCTGTCTCCTCTGGGACGCATCAGTGAGGCTCTGGGTGATCTGACCAAAGCCATCCAGCTGCAGCCCTCGGCCCGTCTCTACAGACACAGAGGAACTCTGCTCTTCATTTCAGAGGTGTGATTATTAAATATTCTCTACATGCATATTTACGTGCACGCCTTCATGCTCCCACATGCTGATCCCGTGCTCTGCCTCCCCACCAGGACTATGTGGCAGCTATGGAAGACTTCCAGCAGTCTTTAGAGCTGAAGAAGAATCAGCCCATCGCCATGCTGTATAAAGGCCTCACCTTCTTCCACAGAGGCATGCTCAAGGTAAGTCTTGTTTTACTGCAAAAATCTGGGGAAATCAGACTTTTCAAAGATGAATTGGTAGCACAAATACCCCATTTATTTTGTTGTCTTTTTTTTTACTTACTGAGAGGAACTCTAGTGTATAATCAACAACTCATTTGTGCTTTCTATCCCCATTTGTTTCTTCTAATGAGCTGTCAACATGATGCCTTTGTTTACTGTAAACTGCTGTAGCCAGTGTCCTCCTGCTGCTAGAAACATAATATACAAACTTTGGGTGCTTAGGGACATAGATCTGGGTGGAAATCACTTTACAGTATTTACAAAAGCACACACATCCAGATGATAAATAGTAGGTGCAGGATAGAAAAATATGTAAAAGACGGAAAGATGGAGTCCGCATATTAGATACTGCTCCCATGATCATTTAATTTATTACCATCGGTGATGTTTTGAGCGTTTAGCTTGTTGTTTTTACTTCTTTTTTTACCAGATTTACTAGCTAACAGGCAATCATTTATGTTGAGTCCAGCCTATGAACAGCTGCAAAGTAGATAGAGTAGCCTGCTCTGGGAGAAATTCAGTGTCTGTGTTGATTTTTAGGTTTAGCCAAGTTTTCAGAGGTTACATCACTCAGAGTTTTGTGAGCAGACCTCTCAGCAGGGAGAGGATCGCACCAGAGTATCCTGTATCTGTGTGTTGTGGAGGCAGTCTTACTAATGTCATGAGAAACCTCAAAGACCCTTCAGGGTGTTATTTAATACATTAAAGTCCCTACTTTGTTCAGAAAACTGATGACAAAAGCAGAAGAATCCCTGAGTGCTGCTGGGTCTGCCAGCTAAATAGTTGACTCATCTCGGTCTCTGAGCAGTTAGTCCTTTGATAAAAAATACTTTTTTTTTAATCACTGCAGCAGCTCAAATACATCAAAAGTCATTGCTCCATGCACTGTGAGGAAAGTTAAAATTCTAGATGTCTCCAATTCTGCCTTTTAAAACATGAAACATCTCGATAAAATATTTAGGGCTGCCCCCTCTTTGAGTTGATTAGTCGACTAATCGGTTGCTTTGGTCTTAGTTGACTAAGTTTTCTTTAGTTGATTAGTAGTTTTTTATGCTTTTTTTAAAAAAATAACTTATTTCTAAGAAACTTATGAGCACATCTCATATGTAAACACAAGATTTAAAGTGGTGCTTTTGTGTGATTCTTTGTGGAGAAACTCATTTTTTTACAGATCTATCGATTAAATCAACTGAGTGTTAGTCGACTAAGAATTTCTTTGGTCGAAGACAGCCCTAAAAATATTGCTTAACTCTTAATAGTGTTGTTATTTCGTGGTCGGCCTAGGCCTGGTTCAACATGCACAGTGTTTCTGACACTTTGATAATTGCTGTCAGATTAAGTAGTGTGCAGAGCAGCTCGTGCAGCTGTTTAATCTGCGGGTTTGCAGCTGCAAGGCTTGTCTGCAAAGCTCCTTCAGTTGCTGTGTCAGTCTCGTGTATGTGTGTGTGTGTAGGGTGTTTTGGGGTTGTGTTTATCGCCTCTGCTAACCAATTTCCTGGGGGGGAAACCCTGCACAGACATCTTACAGTGTGACTGCAAACACCAACAACACTCTGAATATACTGAAAAAAGAGCCAGTAGTGCATTTGATACTCTCATCATGAATAGTAGTATCATGTACTGTACTCTGTTTCATGATGGTGGAATCTGCTGCAGCTCGTCCTCATGGAAACAAAGTCAACATTGCACAATCTGCTTTTTATCAGTAAAAAGAAATAGTGTGAATATGCCCTTTTTGTCTGCTGACCCAGTAGGTGCACACTGCCCTGGATTAGATAGTGAAATATTTTATTTACACTAGACATTCTTTTATACTGCTGGTATGAAAAGCGTTTGCAGTTTGCTGCCACATTTTGTGAACTACAATCTGTAGACACAGTCTGGATATATATCTGATACGAGGTCTGAACCATCTGCTCAGTGTGAGAATTTTAGGTCGATCCACCATGTTCCCTTTTTTGCAATTTCCTGTTAACTCTGTGTTCTCACTCTGAAAGGTTGTCGTGTTTTCTGTCGTCAGGAAGCCATTGAGACATTCAAAGAGGCCCTGAAGTTGAAGTCTGACTTCATAGATGCCTATAAGAGTCTTGGGCAGGCCTACAGGTATTCACTGCTTACTTCACATCCTACGGATAAACACAATAAGTCCTCTTTGTATTTGAGGATTTGAGAGTACTTACCTCGCCTCTTTGCCTTACTAACAACATGTTTATCTCTTCTTCCTCTTTCCAGAGAGCTGGGGGATTTTGAGTCAGCGATGGAGAGCTTCCAGAAAGCCCTCATGTTGAACCAGAACCACATCCAGTCTCTCCAGCTCCGAGGCATGATGCTGTACCACCACGGCTCGCTGCAGGAGGCCATAGGCAACTTCAAGGTGGGGGAATCCACCATCCTCTGCTCCTCTGTTAGGATTGCATGGAATTATACAGCCTGTGTTATTTATTTTTGCCCTCATACTCATTAAAACAGCAGATTTACACTTCTTCTAGACCCTGAGTTAGTGAGTAACACAAACAAATTGTAGCATCCACAAGTTCATCAATCTTAAACTGTGTACATTACTGCATGTACACCTTTTTTAGTCCTTCTCACCTTCTTTTGTTTTGCTTCCATTGTATTCCTCTCCTCCTATTGGTCCTCCAGAGGTGTCTTCAGTTGGAGCCCTACAACGAGGTGTGTCAGTACATGAAGGGGTTGAGTCACGTGGCGATGGGTCAGTTCTACGAGGGCATCAAGGCTCAGACTAAAGTCATGTTGAATGACCCCCTGCTGGGACAGAAGGCCAGCTCCGAATACCTCAAAGTGAAATACCTCAGAGGTCGGTGCATCATTCACACAACTGAAATGCTCTGTGTTTTTATTTTCAATACTGAATCCTGTGCAAGTAAACTATCAAGAATCTCCTACTCTATTAAAATGCTTTTATAACAACTACTCAGATTACAGTTTGTTTTTAGAATAAGTTTAAACAAGTTCATTTCCAAAGAGTTTCACCAGAGTTTATACTATTGTAAGTTCAAATTCTTAATTTTGATTGGCTGGCAGGTGTGGATTTGTTTCAGTCCCTTTTGATGCAGGAGTTTTTTGCACTTCCAAATTAATTAATTATGCTCAGTACAGGTCATGACAGCAACATTGAGGCTTAGCTAGTTTGTATTTTTTGGCCCTAAAAAATAAAAGATAAATAGCTTTTCTGTGAAAAAGTAATTTCAAATGTGTTTGATATTTACATGAATATCAATATCTACATCAACTAAAAGTAGGAGGACTTTTGTGATATAAAAGTTTGTTCAACATACATAATCATCTAAAATTGTTCTGAGAATCAGTCAATGAATACGAGATTTATCTCTGTTAGAGAAATTGTATGCAGCAGCTCGCCAATGAGATATACAAACAGCAGATAGGAAGACAAATAAGTGCTGTTAATCACAAAACTAAAAGCATTCAAAAGCAAAATGTTTAAAAAATATGTATATTTTGAGAAAACTTGATTTTATATATTTATTGTGCAGTGTCTATTTGTGAAAAATGAGTATCTTAAAAGTAAATTGTGCCACTTATTTTGGAAAATTATGCCTTATTTTATATATTTAAGTATTTTACTTTTATATAATATCTTATATTCTCTCCTTGTGTTTCTACCAGAGTACTCTCGTTACCTGCACTCCCACCTCGACATCCCAGTAGCAGAGTACAACGTGGACCAGGACTTACCGGGGAACTTTAAGAACCACTGGGCCAAGAACCTGCCTTTTCTAATAGAAGACTATGAAGAACAGCCCGGCCTGCAGCCACATATCAAGTAGGTCTGATGCTGATTCACAGCTGGAGCAACAACGTTGACCATAACTGTAGTTATTGTTACAGATGTGAATGGACTTCAATATAATAATTTATAACAGATAATATTCATACATTTTCTTGGTTTTATTTGAAGTTAATATGGGGTGTCCTACACTTGACCTGAAGTATGTCATCATTAGGAAGTCTGAGAAATCAGGATCCATCACCACCCCAATTTCCTGAGCTGCAGTTTGTAGACATTTTCATGAGCCCAGCGCTGAGGCAAACAGTGTTTTATGGTTGAAAACAAACAACTGCCATCTTCTCTATACGGCATGAAAGCTCCAGTGTCCTTCAGACAGATGTTTTTATGCCTCTTTCAGCAAACTGAAACTAGTTTTTCCCTGTTTTACAAAGACGTTTCAGAAGGTTGACAGGTAGCCACAGTACAGTCCAAAAAAAGACCCCCAAAAAAACTTCACACTTCATGAAAGGTTTGACAAAGTTAATCCTCTCCGTGTTCCTGTGTTTGTGGTTTGCAGAGACGTGCTGCCACAGAACTTTGAAAGCTACAGCAGTGAAGTTCAGAAGCTGATCTGCACGGCCGACCACCTGGGGGCGCTAATGCAATACGACACGCCTGGTTTCTTACCCAACAGGAGAATACACAGAGGTACCACTGATGGATGCTGTAGTTCACACATATACTTAAAGTAATAAAATCCCCATGAAATGGAAGTTAGAGCGTCTTTAGCTTTTGTACTGTCTGATGTTTTTTTCTGACATATATTTGGCATATCACAAGAGATAAATGAACAATTACCACAGGAACCCAGGATTCAAACTGGGGAATGTATTTTTCATTTCATGGGGACTTTAAAAATAGCAGTAAAATAAGAGTTGTTTGTGCTTCTTTTTCAGCCATGGGTTTAGCGACCCTGGAGGTGATGCAGGCCATGCATCGAACATGGAGCAACTCCAAAGTGCGAGTCAACGGCAAGACCAGGCAAATGCAGTGGAGAGACATGTTCGACATAGCTGTCAAATGGAGGAGGTGAGGACTTTCTTTTAATAAAAAAAATGAATTCAAACCCAGATGTCAGGGGTGGGGGGTGAACGTTATAGATTATTCACATATTGGAGTTTAGAGGACAAAATTAGTGGATTTTCTTTGGAAAAAGGCAAATAATCTGTGTTGTAATGAACTCTATAGACCAGGATCAGCTGACCGTATAATACGGAGACTGTAGACACAATTTATTGAGTCAAAAGGTGGATTTAGTGTTGAGTTACTCTGAAAGCACCCAAGAGTAAGTTTGATTTGGCGAGATGAGAACAACCAAAACACCTAAAAATTCTCCAAGAGAAATGAAGTGCAGTTTAGGAGCAACTGTGGAATCTTAATCACCTCCAGAAAATAACCCTAAAACACTCTGGATTAAAGGAAGAAGAAGAAGAAGACAGATGTTGATACATGATAGCCACCAATTCACCTCCTTGCATGACAACAGGAACAGGAAGTCTAGACTGAAGCTCATATTCAGTCTTCATGTAGTCACCAGAAAAGAGAAGTCAGAATCTCTTTAAACTGTTATATTTCAGTCACTTTTATGTACTCGTCATCGTTTGCTCATCAATCAATCAAACTTTATTTGTATAGCACCTTTCATACAAGTGCTGACAAGCCGAAAGTAAGACAGAAAACAACAGAAAAGACAAAAACAATTCGATAATTTGAGACCAATGCACACGAGACAATAAAATTATAAAAATGTAATAAAATAGAATTAAAAGCTATAACAGTAATAGTATTAAAACAGTGTGTTGTAAAAACTAGATTAATAAAAATAACAACAACACAGAATACAACTATAAAAATTAAATACAATAAAATAACTGATTAATAACAATAACAATAACATAGAATAAAATTACACAGATTAAATACAATAAAATAGATGATTAATAAAATAACAACAACATAGAATCAAATTAACAAATTCAACACAATAAAATAAGTGATTAATAAAATAACAATAAAATATAATTAAATTACACAAATTAAATAGAATAAAATAAGTGAATAAAAAAATAAAAATAATAGCCAGTCTTAAGCAAAAGCCTGGCTGAATAGGGAGATTTTAAGTTTACGTTTAAAGGGCATCAAATTAAATAAACCATATATACTTTTCAAACTTTTCCTCTTTCCTTCTGACCAAAGAAGGTGGATCACCTTCCACCAAAGAGTCTTTGGTCTTTAGCCGATTGGATTTAACTAACCAGGTTTTTCCTGTATTCTCGTAGGATCGCAGATCCAGACCAGCCAGTTCTGTGGTTAGACCAGATGCCCGCCAGGAGTCTCAGTCGAGGCTTCAACAATCATATCAACCTCATCAGGTAACAACTTGGCCCCCGGGGACAGACGCTCTCATGAGTCCCCTGAGCGACTTGAATTTCCATGTGGCCTTGCTTTGGGGGTTTTCTCAACTTTGAAGTGCAAAAACATTTGTTTTAATTCTTTGTAATACGACCCAATTTCTTCAGTTTTTATTCCACTGTAGCCTTTACTCTGACAAGCTCACTGAAAGCAATTCTTCATACAAAAGCAGCTTTTTTTAAAATCCTTTTTTCTTTCTTTTTTCCTTCAGGGGACAGATTATCAACATCAGGTACCTGGCGTACTTTGACAACATCCTCGACTTCATTAAAGACAGAATACTGGTGTATCACGGGTAAATTACACCAAAACTTCATCCAGTTTCTATATTCTGTGACTTATGTTCTGAACTGCGTGAGTTGCTGCAATATTTGCAGTTCTTTTCTTTCTTTCCATCTTTTGCATTCATTGAAAAACTCACTTTAATCAAAGAACTCCAAATTGCCATAAATGCTAGCACAAATCAGCCTAGCCTTAAAGGGATAGTTTGGGTGTTTTGAAGTGGGGTTGTATGAGGTACTTATCCATAGTCATGTATTACCTACAGTAGATGACGGTCGACACGCCCCCAGTTTGGAGAAACAGACAGGAGTTACCACACAGAACCAAAGCAATGTACTGCTGTGGACGGGGCAGCAAACATACTATGGACGCCTAAAAGAAAGGCTCACCTCAAAAAATGTATTTTAGTTTAAGTGTACGCTATATTTAGAATATTTTCACCACTTTACCTTGCCGTGAGACAGCTATACAGTCTATGTTTCCGACAGGGAACTGAAGCCGTTATCTATGCTCTCACCAAAGCAACCAGACTCCACAGTAATTTTACCTCACCTTGGTTAGTTCGGATTCACCAAAGTCACACAATAACACAAACAAACTAACCAATCGAGGCAGTGGTAGACCAGCAACCCCCGTGTTCTGCAAGGTAAAATTACTGTTTTTTCAATGGAGTCTGGTTGCTTTGGCGAGAGCATAGATGGATACAACGGCTTCAGTTCCCCCTCAGAAAGGGAAAGGTACCTTGTCTCACGGCAAGGTAAAGCAGTGAAAATATTGTAAATATAGCATACTTTTAAACTGATATTAATTTTTTTAGGTGAGCCCTTCTTTTCGGTGGCTAAAAGACATTTTACTCCATCTACTGTAGGTAATACACTGACTATGGATAAGTACCTCATACAACCCCCACTTCGAAACACCTGAACTATCCCTTTAACCCAGTGATAGCTGCATATTTGTGGCTAGCATCAGCATGTCTCACCTAAATTATTTGACAGCAGTTATGTTAATATGCTCGCCTACTGTATGCTGCCTACGAAGCAGAATTATGTAAATGATTTTGTCTTTTTTGCATGAGTGTTAATGAAGTGTCTTATGCAAACATATACATTTATTCTCCATCAGTTTCAGTCTTCGGTTTTCTTGCTGCTTCTTAAACTAACTAAGTTTCTGTTCTGTGTCTCAGGGCGTACAACCCCAGAGGACTCTTAGAGGTCCGTCAGGCTCTTGAAAATGTGAATAAAGTAGAAGATCTGCTTCCTATAATGAAGGTAAGGACGAAAAGTGGGAAAATTAGTGGAGAGGGAAGTAAATAGAGAGATAAAGATGATGTGTGCACATCCATATTAAATGGATTTAAAAAATATGTTTCTTTAATCAACATTTTGTCAAATCATTCTCAACTGGAATAGAAATATGTTACTATACCTTGAGTTGAGATTGTTTTATCAACTGCTGTTTCAAAGTTCATAAACTTCTCGAACTTGACATTTAGTTGGTTTATAATGTCAAATGTTTTATTTGTAAGAGACCTCTGAAGCAGCAACACATCTAGGGAATTTGTCTTGAGTTGTTTTATGTCTTGTAGCCGTTCAGCAGTGAAAACCCAGGATGGTTGTTTGTGTGTTTATTTCCTAAAGCAGTTCAATAGTAAAACCAGAGATGGCTTCACGGTCAACTCCAAGGTGCCGAGCATGAAGGATACTGGGAAAGAATACGACGGTTTCACCATCACCATCACCGGAGACAGGTACGATGAAGTGACGCTCTGCCTTTTGCCTTTTTTATGAAGTATTTTCTAGGTGTCTTTTTAACAGACAAATACCACTACGAGGTTATTATTTACAAGTAAAATCGATAGCTGATATTTTTACCCCATTTGAAGATAATGTGAGGATAAGTAAGTAAGTTTTTAAAAGGTACAGTAGAGTTGAAGTACACTGAACAAAAATATAAAAACAAGACTTTTGTTTTTGCTCCCATTTTTCATGATTTGAAGGTTGTAAATGTCACTGTTTAATACATGCACTTTTTCAAATCTAGACGACGTATTTGTATTTAAAATATATGTTTACTATGTGTTTAGTGTCTGGGGCCCTTTTTCTCAAGCTTATCAGGGTGTTTCATTTCACATATCTCCTTTATGTCTTATGATTGTACTTGTATCTTAACTGTATTAATAAACTGAATTTAAACTTGTGAAAAATGGGAGTGAAAACAAAAGTGTTGCGTTTATATTTTTGTTCAGTCTACATTGAAATATGTAAATGTTGGCAGGTATTTTAAAACTCCTTATTACAACAGGCAATAACAGTTTGCAGATGGTTTGAACAATGCTGACAGAAGGAGATAGAGTGAAGTGTTTTGTGTATTTCAGGGTGGGCAACATGTTATTCTCAGTAGAAACTCAGACGACAGAAGAGCGGACGCAGCAGTACCAGTCAGAGATAGAGTCCATCTACAAAGACCTCACCGCCAAAGGAAAGGCACTAATGCTGTCCACCGAACTCGGGGTAAGATTTATCTCCGCACTCAACTGGAAGCTCTTCGGCATTCCTACATAATAGAAAGCAGATGCATGTTCAGTACAGTGATTTGTGACATGACATGAAACATTACATTTGTGGACAGTTTTAAATATTATTATCTTGAGTAGAAAAAAGTTCTTAGTGGAAACAGTTAGCAGCAGGGTCTGCAGATTATCCAGAGTCACCAGGATGTTGTTTTCAATGCTTTAAACTGCAAAAACAAACTTCCATTCACCTCATTTGTACTGGGGAGGAGGCAGACGTCTCTTATCTAGGGCTGGGTGATAATTCAATATTAGAATGCATCGTCTTTCAGTGGAATCGTATTGTGATGAAATCATATATCGTGATACACAATTACTTCATCTAAATTGATAATAACAAGCACATAACAACTCAACTATTGTCTTAGTCTGATTTCTCAGTATTTGTGTGCATGCATGTAAACATAGTCAATGTATAGATGGAAATATTTATACATTTCTTTCTCTATAATTTCACTTGAAAGTGGGGCTGTCGCGGTGAAGGAATTTCCCCTGCGGTGATAATAATTGGCTCAACAGTGCGATATTACAAATACAAATGTTCTCTGGTTCCAGCTTCTCAAATATGAGTATTTGCTGTTTTTCTCTGTTTTATATTGCTCTAAATTGAATATATTTTAGGTTTGGGACTGTTGGTTAGAGAAAACAAGACATTTGAAGATGTCGCCTTGGGCTTTTGGGGAAAAGAGATGAGAGATGTTGTAATATTTGATGACATTTTATGAACAATAAAGAGATTAACGGGGAAAATAATTGTGAGTGGAAGCCTGTGTTGCAGTTGTATCTATCACAAACATTGCAGCAGCAGGAGGAGGAATAATGGCAGGAAACATAAACAGAAGAATAGTGAACTGGGTTGAGCAGCCAACTGTTTTAAAGCATGTTAAATATTTAATTTACTTTCACGTCGTCAGTCAGCAGCACAGCAGTTCCCCCTCAGCATCTGACAATCTCCTCTTCTCTTATTTCCTCTCTGCAGGAATATCGCAGATTTCAGTTTTCTAGACTGGAAAACTGGGGAGGGAATTTAATTAATTCTCTGGAGAATATCACAGCAATTTTACTAATAGATCATTTTACAGGATTATAGTAGAATGTGTTCTCCAGCTGGTTGATGTCGATGACTTTCACACAGTGAAAACAGACTTGTACAGCCTCAGCTCAGTTTCTCTTATTGATGTTATTGTTATTACTTGATTTATACTGATAGCTGTGATGACACCCAACAATGTCCCCATTGTTGTAACAAACAAACCAGGTTATTGTCTCTGATCTGAACTTGATACCTGGAACAGTATCTAAATTCTTGCTCCGGGCCAGTTTGTGACTTTACAGTTGACTGTGTGATGACTTTTGTTCTTTCAGGATGCAGATGCCGTGTGTAACCTCATCCTCTCCTTGGTTTATTACTTCTGCAACCTCATGCCTCTCTCCAGAGGATCCAGGTAATTTCTACGTCAAAACAACGTTAACGTTAAATATTTTCAGAAATTTATAACCCATGTGAATGAGATTCTGTCGGCATAGTTTTTGCGGTGTGTCCCGCACCATTGGCACTATTCGGCCCTTGCCAATGGTTTTTGCGCCCGATTCAGCATGTTGAATCGGCGGCGGTGCTCGTCGGTGAGAGAAATCACTCTGATTGGCTGTTCAGCTTAAACGAATCAGTGCACGAGAAGAGAAACGGACGTGAGGAAAAAAAGCCAACGAGTAAAGTCTAGAGGAAAAACACAGAAGGCTCTTCTCATTTTTCATCTTCATCTCATCTGATTATTCAAATACACTAATATTTTCACAACGACATGGCCATCTGGAATGAAGCTAAGTGGTGAGTGAGAGTGGTGTGAAAATGGTCGTCAAACACCGCTTTGTTTCATGTATGTATGTACATGTACCGCCGCCTGCTGGTGTGGAGAGTTATATCCTCTCACGCAGGCGCAGGACGTACGTGGTAGTCAGCAGTTGGCTGTAGTGTTTGAGGTGTGTTCAAATGCAACTTTTGTCGCCGCTAGTTCTTTGACGTTGGTTGGGTGTGTCTGAGCCTTAAGGGTGTTTTCCTGATCTGCTTCTCCTCAGTGTGGTGGCCTACTCAGTGGTGATGGGGGCGCTGATGGCCAGTGGGAAAGAGGTCATCGGAAGGATCCCGAAAGGAAAGGTAAACATAAGCAAACTTTAAAGACGTGCACCTCTTCCTAGGTACAGATAAAGTAAAAGACATTCATTAATTTAAATCCCAACTTAATGTCTGATCAGAACAGAAAACACTCTTCTTTTTTTATCATTAAATTTTTCAGCTCAACACTTTTTCTAGCTGTGATATCACTTCCTCTCACGCAGCAGCTGCTAAATATCTCAAGCACACGGCTCTTAATGTGAATAAAACTGTAGACAATATTTACATAAAATATGTGAATGATAAAAAGCTTCCATCACTTAAACAGCTTCATACATCCAGCAGTGTTTGAATGTCTGAAAAAGGTAAAGAAACATTACGTAAAAGACTAGCAGTAGCTCCTATTTTTGTTCTTGTGGTCTTCTACTTTACATAAGAGTCTGCCATCAACTCCATTGATGGATACAAAACCTCTCCATGTATTGTTTCTAACACATTTATTCCAGCCGTCTGGAAGAAGCAGCTTGGCTGAAAGTCTCACCTATCTGCCAAGCAGACACTTTGTTCCTGAGACAAGGCAGAAAATAGAAATCTGATCAGGTGTCAGAAAGCTGAAGCTCATGAAAAGTTCAGCTGAGGTCGACTCTTTGTTTTCTGCCAGGAAGCTCGTTGAGTGTCCTCATAATGTCCCGGTTTCTGTTTGATTGACTAGAGAATGTCTGGGGATTTGTGGATCTAACAAATGAATAAAATCAAACAAAGCTATTCATGTTATAAACGTATTGCTACTAGTGAGGACATGAAAATCAAAATGAGTGGGATCTTGCAGCAACAGAAATTTGGTTTCTCAACATTTTACAACATTTGAACTACTAGAAAAATCTAACTGGACCTGTAAAGCTATACGCCATCGACTACGTTTACATACACAAAATATTCAGTTTTTTGCCTATTATTCCGAAAAAGACGGTATTCCTATTAAGCTGTTTACATGGCTAATGAAAATGAATATTCCTGTTTACATGCAGCCGTGCATATTCCAACTAACATAACCTGTGGTGGACTTGTTAAAACGTGCGAACGCAGCCTCCCTCTTTCATTCCTTCAACCACGTTTCGATATTTGCATATATCCAAAAACCTGTTGATATCCAAGTCTTACATGATGTTTAAAAGTAGGTGTGTTTCTCATTCTTTTCTTTTTGGCATGCATCTCTGCAAACTGTCGGCTTGTTGGTTTGTGTTCAACGCACAGAGCTGGCTGTAAACAGGCAAGAGGCCGTGTGTCGCACACTTCCTTAAAAACCCCAATTGAGACGTGTATTCTGAATGTGCTGTATACATGCCCAAAGAATGCTCCTAAAACCTGGAAAATATCAACATATCCCACATGTCTTAATCGGAAAATGCTCCATTCGGAATAAAGCCTAATTCAGGATATCCAAACAGATTATGCTGTTTATAGGGCTGCAGCTAGAGATTATTGTCATTATCGATTAATCTGCCAATTATTTTCTTTATTAATCGTTTAGTCTATAAAATGTCAGAAATAATGAAAAATGTCCCAATTTCTCAAAGTCCAAGGTGATGTCTTTAAATGTCTTGTTTCGTCCGTCCAAAACTCAAAGATATTCACTTTATGATATAAAACAGAGAAAAGCAGCTAATTTGAGAGAATATTTGAGAGGCTGCAAACAACATTTTCTGACATTTTTGCATAAAAATGTACTTTAACGATTAATCGATTATCATAGATTATCATAAATAGTTGGCAATTATTTTTCTGTCAATCGAATAATAGTTGCAGCTCTAGCTGTTTATATGAACCTTATCAAATTCGTAATATTGTCATATTTTGAATAACAGTAGAATATTAGTGTGCATGTAAACAGAGTCATTGTTATAGAAAAGCAAAGCCAGAGCAGGACGCTGGGATTTATTTATTCTGAGGAGTTGGTTTCCAAAAGCACCATGTTGAGGTGTGAAAAATGTTTGCTGAGTAGGACGGGAGGTCAACACAAAGAGACGTGTCTTTATTTATATGGACATAATATCGACAGTATGTTTCCTCTAACTGTGTTTGTGTTTGTTTAATATTGTTCCAGCTGGTGGATTTTGAGGCCATGACGACACCCAGTCCAGACAGCTTCAGTAAAACAGCAAAGAACTGGATGACTCTCATGAGGTAGGAAGACTAAACATGTCCTTTGTTTGTTATTCATCTCCTTGGCAGAGACCTTTTAATACTTTTTTTCTTCGTCATCAGTTTACCAGGTTGGTACCAGAGTCTTCCGTCTGTAGCAGAGACCTTCCCGTCCTCCAGAACGATGATCGAGGTTCTCAACACAGACTCGTCTTCACACTGTCCAAAGAAGTCCTAACACAACTTCTATATAGGAGACAAGTCTAGTTTAATTAAAGTCTTAATTCATGGAGCTGCTACACTGGGCAGTCTTCTCCTGCAACCCAAACTGGACCGAGGTGATATTCATACAAATTCAAAACAGCCAACATCCAGGCTGACGTTTTTTATTTTCCAGTTCTTAATTATTATATAATAGAATTTCACCTCACAGAACACGCTTGGTCAAATTATGTAATGTATAGTAAGTAAAATTATAAAGTTAGATATTGAATCAGACTTTTGTTCAGGTACAAAAAAATACTGAAATTTGGTGCTTGTGATAACACTACCATCCAAACTCCAGCTGTTTGGAGAAGATGACGGAGAACATTAGTGTCACAGTTTGGGATGCAGAAGCGACTCTGTCCACCCTCTCCTTCTTTTTCTCTGCTTTATAGGCCTCAAACATGAAACACTCAAAGCACACAGTCCTCAACCTCCTGAACCATCAGCATGAACAATCTCCTGCTGCACAGCTGTGGTTAAATCTTAGCTTTAGATATATACCTTTAAAATTAAAGTAGATGTGACTTTGTCGTCCGGTATCTGTAATTGGAACTTTAAAAACGTATTTTTTTAACCACTGCTGTGCACGCACACGCACACACACACACACACACACACACACACACACAGTCCAGCCTATCAGCAGAGAAGGAGTTCTGGGATTTTTAAAGAAATATGAAACAAAAACCTTCAGGGCTATTGAATTCCACTCGGGATACTTGAAGCAGTCTCTTTTTATTTTGTTTTCTCGACATTTGCAGGAAGTGTCGCTTCTCTTATCGCTTTCTTTCAACGTGACCAATAACGGGTTGGTATTAAGAAGGGGTTGGCTGCTGAACTAGTAGGAGAACAACAGTCGGAGATTTTTTAGAGAATTTTCAGAGAGCTACTTGTTTCTTTACGTGACATCAAGTCCCCAAAGATTTGTCAGTTCGATCGACAGAAAACAGAAAAAATAGATTCATTATTTAAGTGACTTATTGAGCAAAAAAAGTTTTCATTGAGGTTTATATCATTATAAATTTGGGTTTTGGACTGTTTAGAGGACAAAAGAAACTTGAAGATGTCATCTTGGACTTTTAGATTTCTCTTACCTTTTTTGGATATTTTCTGATTGTTATTTTGTCTCTTTAATAATTGCTTTTACTTTTACAACTTGGCACAGAAGTCAACAGTTATTTTGGGCTTAGAAAAAAATAACTAAATATACAGTACATATCCCTGTCTATGGTAAGACAAAAAAAGAGCAGCAACCAACATTTTTGATTAATTTGATTAATTGATACAAATTGATTAATCTTTCCATTTGTTTTTGTAATTAGTATTTTATTGAATTTTTACATAATCATTGCCACATTTTGGTCAACAAATCAAATGACTCCTATAAGCAAAATAGTAATAATAATAATAATAATAATAATAATAATAATAATAATAATAATAAATATAAAAATAAAATGTATACAAAATTATCATCATTAGATCATTATCACTGTTCGTGTCCTGTGTGAAACCAGAAGTCAACGTTGATTTATTTGTCAAGTAACTTCCGTACTTAAGTTACGACACTTCCGGTGTTATTTTAACCCAAACCACCATGTTTTTCTAAACCTAACTAAGTAGTTTTATTTTCCATTTTAAAGGCAGTAAAAATCCAAACGTGAGCAACAGAAATAAAGACTCCTGAATGTTCTCTGACGTCTCTGACTGTTGGGTCTTAATGTAGAGGATTAATATAGACGGGGCTAAAAGCACACCACATACTGTTGTTGTCTTTGCTATCATTCCTTAAGCTTGCTCTCATGGATTTAATTTGCTTGTACGAGCCGTTCTTTAAGAGCAATAGTTTGGGAGAAAAGAGCTTGAATCCCTCCAAATGTCTTAATCATCGAACACTGTCTGTATAATTTAACATAATGTGACTGAGTTAACTTTGCATGGCCTCATTTCTGTCTTGTCAAGCTCACAGATATCTGGAGAAAACCTGGTCAGAAAAAAATTGGTTAAAGAGGTTTCGGAAATCCTCTGAAAGACATTTTTTATTGGCTGTAAATTTGAAAAAAATGTGGTTTTCTGTTTGGTATTCTCTGTAATGAAAGTTAATTAGTTTAAAAAGTCTGTTGACGAGATTGAATTCTGGCCAAACAAAATTAAAGACGCTTTAATGGAAATTGAATATGCACAAATACAAATCATAAAAACTGATTTATGTTTTTCATAATTCAAGATAAAATGGGGGTGATCCTGCAAGTGAAATTATGTGATTATAATAAATGGGAATATGATGTTTACAACCATATGAAACAAAACTACTTGAGTGATATTGAGGCTACATTAGCCTGTGTTTTCTAATGACTCATCACCGTCGGTTTAAGCACAAAGAGGAAACAAGCTCAGCAGGTAATTCACCTGGAATGATCGTCAGTCTTTTGAACAAAGTTTTCTTTCTCTTTAATTGCAACTTGAACGTGAATTCGAGGCCTTTAATGATCAAGTATTGTCACTGAAAGTCATCTCAATGCTGCAGTAGTTCTTGATTGAATGTCCGGTTTCCTCATTTTGTCATTTAATTAGATCCACACAGTAAAAAACAAATCAATGTGTTCAATGGCATATCTAATTTATTTCCTGCATTTCTGACAGTGTGTCTGTGTCCCTTTTTCTTTTTCATATCAGTGATTGTTCTGACTGGTTGTCATTTTCTTTTCTCTTCTCTTTTCTTTTTGCACTGGCTGACCCAGTCATTAAGTGCTATGGTGGGCTCTTAAAGCTAAAAACTTGAAGGAGGGAATTTTTTTTATTGAATGAGTGAATGAATGTTCAGCAGTCAATAAAACTGGTTGACAATTTTAACAGGCTCTGTCCTTCTTTTTTGGGGGAAATCTATGGAATCCACTTCTGCTAAGGGGAAAAAAAACTACATGAAAAGTTAGGTATTTTTATTTTTTATTATTATTTTATAATTTTTTTTTAAATGAGGTATGATACAATAAAAAAAATTACGGAGCTGAGGGATAATATTCTGTGAAAAAACTGCCGAGATTACAGTCGTAAATTTACGAGAAAAAAACTTGGATATTCTCTGAAATTAAAGTGGAAAATTCATGAGAAAAAAATTACAAATTTGCGAGATTATGTAAATGTGCCACTTTAATCTCAGAGAATATCGTTTTTTTTCTCTTAAATTTATGACGTTATAATCTCGCAAATTTGTGAGTTTTTTTTGTAAATTTGCCACTTTAATCTCAGAGAATATTCAAGTTTTTTCTCAGAATATTAAACTTCCTCCCCCTGCTCCTTAATTATTAATTTTTTAACCTACAATGGCCCTAATATGCCGTCGTAAAAAAATACTCCAATCCAAATTTGGAAAAATAAATCATGAATTTTTCATTAAAATAAAACGCCCTGTGTCCAGTGTAGTGTTACATTTTGGTATTAAATTGAGTCGCTGCGTCACATTACATGAAAATTATTGAAAATAAATCGTGAATTTTTCATTAAAATATTTATTTAAAAAAAAAAAAAAACCCACTAAAATCACATATGTAGAGTTGTGTCCTGTTTTTATGATATATTCTGGTATTAAATTTGAGTCGCTGGGTCACATTACATGAAAGTAATTGAAAAAATAATTAATTTTCCATTCAAATATTACTTTAAAATAAAAGAAGCACTAAAATCCCATATGAAGGGGTGTGTCCAGTGTGTTGATACATTTTTGTATTAAATTTGAGGCACTGGGTCACATTACATGGAAATTACTGAAAAAAAGAAAGAAAAAAAATTAAACAAAATAAATATATATATATATATAATAAAATAATATTACATATATATATTATTTTATTTTATAAAATTATATATAATCAAAATTTCATTTTATTTGTATTAATATTTTAATATATATATAATAATATTAATAATATTTATATTATATTATATTATATTATGTAATATTTAATATATATATATAATTTATTTTTCATTAAAATATTTATAAAAATAAAATAAAAACACTAAAATCCCATATGAAGAGGTGTGTCCTGTGTGTCAGTAAAGTGTCACATTTTGGTTACTAAATTTGAGTCGCTGGGTCACATTACATGGAAAAAAAAAATCATGAATTTTTCTTGTCTAATGTCTGTTGA
>CAKAKR010065074.1:0-23116 GCA_916700685.1 Adelosebastes latens | reverse complement strand
ACAGTCATAAAGCAAATAAAATAGGTAAATATATAGAAGGTAAAACACACACACAGTATATAAAGCAAATAAAACAGGTAAAATATATAGCAGGTAAAACACACACACAGCTATAAAGCAAATAAAACAGGTAAAACATACACACAGTTATAAAGCAAATAAAACAGGTAAAATATATAGCAGGTAAAACACACACACAGCTATAAAGCAAATAAAACAGGTAAAACATAAATAGCAGGTAAAACACACACACAGTATATAAAGCAAATAAAACAGGTAAAAATATAACAGGTAAAACACACACACAGTATATAAAGCAAATAAAACAGGTAAAACATATAGCAGGTAAAACACACAGTTATAAAGCCAATAAAACAGGTAAAGTAGATGTAATAAATACATATAAACAGAAGTGTTACACTAGAAGTATAAAATATAAAAAATAGATGTAATGTAAACAGAGGTAATTGCACTTCAAGTTTCAAGTTTATTTGTCATATGCATTTAAAAGTACAGTGTACAGTGAAATGCAATGAAATGCATTTTACCCTGGCTCTCTCAGCCCTTAAAATCTATAAATAGTACAGTTGATAAATACTACAATAAATAAGACAATACCTGAGAATAAAATTATAAAACAACCTAAAACATCCATAAAATATCCACAGCTCTGCATTCATTTAGTGCTACTGTTCAGTAGTCTGAACTTGTAAAATAGGAAGGTTGGTGTAATAAATAAATAAATGTAAACAAAGGTAGTTGCACTTGAGATTTAATATTATTATAATAATGATTTTGCTCCAATTCGTGTTCCTAAATAGATTATATGTAAGCCGAATTAAAGAAGAGATCAGATTAAATCTGGTGTAATGTTTAGTTTTGTTTTATAACGTATATATTGTTCCCAATAAAGAAAACAATATTAAAATGCGAGAAATTTAATGGAGGTTCCATTTTTTACCAGGTAGAATAAATAGTCAAATCTAGTTTGAAATAAAGCTGCAGCTGCATTTGTTATCACTCTGATCATCACCCACAGTTACCATGTAATATATATATATAATTATAATTCACAAGTCTCCTTTTTTGAATATTTCATAAACTGGCTACAACACAGGCTTTTTGTGAGTTATTAAAGTAGATCAGTGTGATCAGATCTGGTGTTGTAATATAATCCCTGTCATGCTTATTGCCAACACAGTGACATTGCACAAATCAGCCTGACATTTAACTATGGCCCTTTTGTTCTCTCACACAGACTCCCTGGAGAAGTTTGTCCCATATAAGATCACCACTTTACTGGGCCTGATCAAAGCCGGAGCAGACCTCTACAAAAGGTGAGGAATTCTCAACAATAATTAATTCATTAATTATTAATGAATAATCAATAATTAAGTCTATCCACTGTTTTTTTGTGAAGTAATTGTGTGTTTTTGTTTCAGCCTCGGAGTGAAGAAGAAGAGTGAAGCAGAGGACATATGGAAGAAGTTTTATCAGTAAGTATATAATCATATTAAATTATGATAATAGTAATAATAATAAATAAACAAATGTATATCTTATTGTTATAACCATTGGGTTACTACAGGTTTTCTTTATTTAATTTCCAGGCCTGTCCTCATTCCCTCCAGCATTTGGAGCATTTATGTTTGTGATAAAACATAATAGGGATGAGTTATGTACGTACAAAAAGAGATGACAACACAGATAATAACAACCTCCATCCTCCCAAAACCATAAATCTTTGCTCCACCCTGCACTTCGACTCCACCCTTTCCCACAACACAGTTGATCAAAAGTCTAATAGCGGCCAAATTACATAAACTGGTAATACCTGCTGATGGGTGCTGGATGTGTTCCTCTTCACCCTAGGGTGGAGACAGTTAGCGTGATTAACGGCTGGCATATTAATTTTTAAACGTGATACACGTGCTTCACATGTAACAATGCTTAAGGAACACTCTTTCACTGCTTGTCGAATGTAATGAGGCCAAAAGTTTTTGGAAGGAGATTCTTGATATGGTTAAAATCCCTTGTCCCTTGCATCCTGGGTATTTATCCAAGTGATTTTATCACTAAGAAGAGTGACACTGTGCACTAATAGACTTGTGTTTCTTACAGCTAAGAGAACAATAGCTATAGAATAGAAAATGTGAACAAGTATGAATCAATATATTCAGGATTTATCAGCATGCATTGCAATAGAAAAACTAACATACATTACTAAAGGAAAGCTTCATGGAGTTTTTGAAATAAAATATTGGTAATGATCAATAAAGCTAAAGACCGGGTTCTGTTTTTTTTATTTACTTGCATAATCATTTGATGGTATACTGTATTTACTGACAAGACTGACCATTTTATTAATATGTAATGTCGGTTAGAACTGGGAAAACTCCAATAAAAGAATTGTTTATAAAAAAGAAAGTTGTTAATATATAAATAAAGCTCAGTGTTGACACGTCTTCATCACGTATTTTTCCAGTCATGCAGAGGTGAGAGAGCAGGTGGAGGAACTTCTGCAGCTGGAGGTCAGTATGTGTGAAACTGTAAGAAGACAGGTGTGTCTAAAATGGACTGTTGGTGGGTCATAAAATTCACATAAATCACTAAAATGACTTTAGACTTTGTGCTTGTTAGCTTAGAAACAAGAGCTCTGGATTGTGTCCTCTCCAGTTTTTGTTATACGCCAGTTTCCTTTAATTATTTCTAAATAATTAAAGCAATCGCAGATGTTTTATTCTTGTTTTTACATTGTATTTTTGTATTTAATTTATCTTTAAACCCGCCTGTGATTGACTTGACGTACTGGGATTTATTTAGTTTCAACCCTGGTGTGTGTTTGTGTGTGCAGAGTGAGTGGGACTCCTTCCTGGAGAGCGTGGACAGAGATCTGCAGACGTCAGACGGACAGCTGTCAGGAGGAAAGAAGGCCGACAGCCTGAGCCCTGATACTCCGTTCACCGATGGACGGACTGGAAAGTGAGTCACCACACATAGCTGGTCTCAACCTGATCTTCAATGTTTATGTTTTTACTGCCTTTTATTACTGATTAAACCCCAAAGTGTGGCTGCTCTTCAGTACAAAGATCAACTTTTATCATGGAACAACAAAGTGTTTCAGTAAAACAAGTTGTGTTGTGTCATTGTTGTTTAAAGTACAAATAAAATAATTGTTTTTAATAGCTTCCATGTAATGTGACCCAGCTACTCAAATTTAATACCAAAATATCTCATAAAACAGGACACACCTCTTCATATGGGAATTTAATATTTTCTTTCTATTTTATAAATATTTTAAAGAAAATTGATGATTTATTTTTCAATAACTTTCATGTAATTTGACCCAGTGACTCAAATTTAAAACTAAAATATATCATAGAACAGGACACACCTCTTCATATGGGATTTTAATGTTTTTTTTCTATTTTTTTTATAAATATTTTAATGAAAACAAATCATGATTTTTTTTTTTTCAATAATAAATATCTAAATATTTAATTAAATCGAGTTGTGTTGTGTGATTGTTGTTTAAAGGAGTGTGACTCTGGGTCAGTACCTGGATCAGGGTCAGAAGCCTCTGCTGGTCCTCATCAGACATTTCGGATGACTGCCGTGACGAGACCACGTCGCCGAGCTGGAGGCCGGTCAGGTCAGTTAACCTTCAATCTGATGCTGATTATTAACTTGTAGAAAAACAGATTTCAACCTGCCACTACCCATTTACTTTTATATCAACAAATGACTTGCAGTTGAACAAAAATGTGGAATATATATCCTCAAGAAGCAACATAAATATTCTTAATGTGGTTTGTAATCAGTGTTCATATTAAATGTCTTTCATTCTGTGTCTCTGTAGGCCGGCCTGGAGGCTCGGTCAGTGCGGGTCTTGGTGGTTTCTTTCGGCGGTGTGGAGGGAGCTCAGGTGTGGCTGGAGCAGACTGGATGTACCTTTGACATGCTGCTGGATCCACAGAGGAAGGTCAGGATCTGTGATCTGTGATCTTGAATCTGTGTCAGCATATATATATATTATATTGTCTATATATTTATATTCAGTGCAGTCAGGCAGGTGCATGAAACTAATAAAGGCTATTTATTATATTTAGCAGCTGTTTGGTGATGTGTCTTGAATGCCCAGTAAACTGAAGCCTCCAAAACATTCATTCCGAAAAGTCAACCTCCAGATGTTAGCAGATGTGAGATGGAAAGGAAAGGGCAATCAACCAAATATGAAGACAGAAGATTTTCCACATGCCACAGAAGTGATCGTCAATCATGATGTGTGTGTGTGAAGAACCTGATTAGTCGTACAGAAAATACTTTTCTTATTGCGTAATCCAAAGCGGATGTGTTGTTTTTTTACTTTTGATTGTGTTGCTGCAGAGAATAGTGAACGATGTCGTTTCTGCCACAGGTGTACAGGAGTTTTGGCCTCGGCTCGTCCTACGCCAAGGTGATGAGTTTCGGCTGCCTGCTGCTGTACTCCGAGTACGGAGCTGTGGACAGAGACTTCCCAGACGTCCCCCCTCACCTGCTGGAGGATATCTACCAGGTACACATGGACGACACAGCAAACACTGTGACACTGAGGAGGCGCTGATGTGAAGGCCTGAATCAGTGATGACAGCCCCCTCGATTGCATAATGAGGCAGAAATGCAGAACGAAATGTAAAAAGAAAAGAATACAGAAATAAATAAGTTTGGGGGAATAAATAAGGGGTGAAATGCAAAAGGAAAATCGTGCAGAAATAAATCATACATACATTTAAAAATAAATATAAAATAAATAAAAATTAAATGCAAAAATGAATAAATGCATTTAAGAATGAATACAAATAAAAACATAAATAAATAAAAGGGAAAATTAAACAGAAGAGTAAATAAATAAGGGAATTAATACAAATATAAAAAGATAAAGAATCAAATTAAAACAAGTATCAAATTATGTCATATTTTATCAATTAATTAATGGCAACATTTATTTTTTATATTATTTTTGCTACAATTAATGACATATTTATTAATTTATTGAGTCATTTATTTATTTATTCTGGCCATTTCCATCCTCCATACATTTGTGGGTCTGTGGCATTAGAATATTTTATAAATATTTATGACTGGTCTAGACTTTGATCCTTTGTGCTACTGTTATCTTAGAAACAAGAGTGCTGGATTATTACTGGATTGTCCAGTTTCTGCCATTTTGTTATACACCAGTTCATAGTATGACGTGATAGTAAAAGTAAATGTCATTTACTTCAATTAAGTCAGACAGTCTTAATTAGTCACGACTAGATAATCCCTATACAAGACATTTAAAAGATTTTCCACTCTATACTTGTGTATTTTTACTTTAGAAAATATTCAGGCTGCAAAACCAAAACAATGAACAATAGAGCTGCAGAGTTTGCTCATAATTATGTTAATATTAATATTGAATTATGCAGCTTTAATGTGTTTTTATTTTTTTCAGATGGGAGGTGACTTTTTGCTTGATGAAGCAGGGAAGGTCCTTCTTTCTCATCCATCTAAAAACCCGATGGACAGGCCGAGTGTGAAGGCCATCCTGCAGGTCGTCGACCCGTCAGGCTGCTCCACTGACGCTGAAAAGTAACATTAATATGCTTTGAAAGATGTGTGAAGACACACTGAGTCCGGGGTTGATCAGGGTTACTTTTTTTTTATACCACATCACTGACACCGCAGAGGAAGAGCGGCTCTTTGACTCGCATTTATGACGTCACGTCTCGCACTCATGACACCATGAAGAAATGTGACCGATGCAGAACCGTAAAGCAAAGACAGCTGATCTTCTTTGTTGTGTCAGTGATGGGATGGGAGGATTTTAAAATCAGCAATACTACTGGATTACGGTGTGATTCAATATGAAGTTAATTTTATATAATATAAATGTTATTTAACTTAAAAAAAAAATTATATTTTTAGCAATTTAATGTAATCTGTAATGTTCTTAAGGCTTTACTTTAAAGGTGCATTAAGCAGCTTTGGGTTCTGGCGGCCCTAAGTGGCAGTGAGAGGTAATATTTTTAAGGGACAAATCACTACAATACCAAGGGGCAACTTCCGGGTCTGAAAAGTGAAGCCAATGCTGAAGTGCCTTAAACTTGCATTCTTTCTAACAGCCAGCAGGGGGCGACTCCTCTGGTTGCAAAAAGAAGTCTGATTGTATAGAAGTCTATGAGAAAATGACCCTACTTCTCACTTGATTTATTACCTCAGTAAACATTGTAAACATGAGTTTATGGTCTCAATCGCTAGTTTCAAGTCTTCTTCAATACAGCATTTAGTAAATTATGGTCCCATTTAGAGGCAAATAGACAATAAAGCAGGCTATGCTTTACGTTAGGGGTGTCACGATATACGGTATTGACGATAACCGTGATATTTAAAAAAAAAATATATTAATATATTTTTAATAATACACAAATGATTATATTGTGTAAATAATCCAGCACTTCTTAAATCACACTTAAGTGCAGTTATGGTTGACTCTCTCTCTACCTCCCTACAATTGGAAAAAAAGAGACAATACACACAATAAACCAAGTTAAATATCTACAGTATGTGACTGATTGCATTTTTTTTTTCTATAGATATTGCAATAATATCATTATCATGAATTATTTTGGCCATGACAATAGTGTAGTGAGAATCTGATATCATGATACTTTAGGGCGGGGCTACCTTGTGATTGACAGGTCGCTACCACGGCGTTGTCCGGTCTGGGAGTGGTCCGTGTTTTGGTCTTACAACTTTAACCCTTTCACAGTGTGTTTTCAGCTCATGAAAGTTAATTATAACCTTTTTGGTCACCTAAAAATGTCTTATTCAGCATTTGGTTGTACTTAGCTCCACCCTCTCATGTCACTTCTGTTTGCAAAAAAACAAGATGGCGATGGCCAAAATGCCGAACTCGAGGCTTCAAAACGGCAGTCCACAAACCAATGGGTGACGTCACGGTGACTACGTCCACTTCTTATATTCAGTCTATGTACATTACCCAGAAATGAACAAAAAAAGTATAATTTTAATATCAGCACTGTATCGAAACATTTCAAACAATACTCAGCCCTACTGATGAGGCAAATCTTTCTTTTCTTGACTGATCAGAAAATGATGCTGGAAACCATGTCAACCTTTAATAAAGATTTATGAAAAACATTTACATTCAGCATTTTATGTACAACTCTCCTGTTTTACTGTAGGACTCAGGATACATTCACATACAGTAATAATGTGTCATTTTTGGGGGTTCAATCAGAAGTGAGATCTAAAAATGTTCTGTGCCAGAGATGTTGAAGCATCAGCAGTTTAACCAGACTTTTGTTTAAATATTTTCAAAGTTCAGAAGTAACAGAGAAGCACTGCTAATTCCTGTTAAGCCCAAACACACATTGATTTATATCTTCAGCTTTTCATGTTTTCCCCTTTTTTGGAAACTTTGAACAAATATTTAGAATTCCAGGCGTGAAATCACAGCAGAGCCCTGACTGGTTTACATTCATATCAACGCAGCTGCATGAATAATATAATATTTATAATACTAACATAATCTGATGTGTTCAGTACTTTCAGAATTTAATAACTGGAGGTCAAATAAGGTGGTGAGAGAGTAAATCTTGAAAAGAGTTCATCTTAAAGTGCCACCCTGTCATCAAACTCGCACAGATAGTTCATGGTCCGATCGCAGTAGTGGTCCCACCAGTCGCCATCGTCCGACGACATCGCCACACAGTTCTCCCGCCTCCCTCCGTCCGGCTGGCTGGACAGGAAGTGTTTGCGCCACTGGAAGTACGAGACCCGCGTCCCGTCGTCGAAGAGGTACAGGCCCTCGGATCGCAGGTCGTTGACGCCGAGCCAGACGGGCCAGTTCCCCGGGTGGAAGAATGACTTGACGTAGTCGGCGAGGCTCTCCTGCTCCCTACGGTCACGGGGCATCGCCATGCGGCCGCCGCGTTCCAGGCACTTCCTGGCTGCTCCGGCGTAGTCCTCATGGCTATTGTACACAAGATAGCATTTGTATCCCATCCGGTGTCCCTTCTGGCAACCTAAGAAAAAAAGAACAACAAGACGGACGCTTTATCGCACGTTTAGGCTGCATTCACACCAGATCTAGCGGTGCGGCAAAAACGTCCTCCCATTCATTTTGAATGCGGGCAGTGTATTTGGGCTGCACGGAGTGCTGAAAAAAAAAATGCAGTGGAAAAGTAGAAACCAAATAAACTTTTGGCGAAACGCAACCCGACGCCACACTGCGTTGGCAGATCACGTAACGGGCGATCCAGAGCTGTACAACCCAGCCATGAGGGAACAAAAGACGTTAATCGTCGCAGTTAATGGGCCATTAAAGAGACTCGCCCAGACATCCGCACAACCCTGCGGTGAATCGCCGCAACGCCTGACCTGGTGTGAATGCAGCCTTAGAAATAGAGTACAAAAAAAGAGTGATTCATTGATTTGTATTTCCCCGCCCATCGTAGCGAGTGAGGGGAATCTGTCTGTCTGTCTGTTCGTAGACTGGGAGCCTTGATCAATTAATAAGTTCAAAACAAAAATATGGTGGGATATTTATGTGATTTAAACAACTGTCTATGCAGCTTATGCTTCACTAAACGCGACAAAAATAGACTTGAAGAGAAGCGTGGATTGATAGATTTAATAAAATGGAAGTGCATCTGTTCCGTGCGAGTGACAGATGTTTGCATTGCGGCTTTTGCACTGCAGCTTTTGGATTTGTGTTTGCATTGCGGCTTTTGCAGTCGCGTTGCAAAAGCCGCAATGCAAACTTTGCAGAGACAAAAAATAATCCAGTCTTAAAACCGGCATGAACAGATATTTTTGGCCACCTGGGGGCAACGCAACAAGCTGTTAATACAACATTGACATATTATCACCATACAAAGCTTATGGCAAACTGTTGTTTATTTTTTCACGGCAGACGCAGAGCTAAATTTGAATTTTTTCGGAGTCGTGTTTGTATGAAAGTAACTCTGATACCTTCCAGTCTTCCCATCTCCTTGCGGTTATCCTTGCTGTGCCGGTCGACCTCCCGGATGTTGTCCTCCAGCTCCCCGACTTTAGCTGCCATATTGGTGACCGGGAAAAGAAAGAGACGTGTAAGTCAGTACAGGGTATCGTTCTCTTGACGTTTTTTTTTAAAACTATTACGACAAATGAAGCTCAAGTTGATTGCATCATCACAGCTTATTATGGGGGATTAAGTAGGGAATTATCAGGAATTATTACACGGCTTTGTTGAATACTCGATTCTGATTGGTCAATCACAACGTTCTACGGTCTGTTATTTCTTTATAGCAGACCGTTGCTACGGGCACAGTTCTGATGTCGAACTCTGGCGGACCGTTTTTGTGTCAAATTATTGATTTCTTAAGTAAGTAGCCGTGTAATAAGCGGGATAATGTACAGCTAGCGGGTCATTGATGTGAAATAAACCCCTTCAGGGCGATGCAAGATGCCCTGTCGGGTTTATTTCACAACAAAGACCAGCTCGCTGTAAAATATCCCTTACTTAATGGACAATGTGGAGGCCAGAACCATTCGACGCATTGCGGATTATCCCGCTTATACCATGGTCACTTGCCAAAGAAAAACAATTAAGACCATTAATTTATAGTTTCATGCCTTTTGAAACCAAAATCTAACATTTTTCCTCAATGCATTCACTCCGTTTCCCTGGAAACCCTGAGGGAGACGGACAGACTGACTTGAAATGCGGGAGAAAGTGATGGTCTTACCATCCATCCTGGTCAGACGGTCCATTAACTGGCTGACTTTTACATCCAGGGTGTAGTGACCAACATTCAGCTTGTGGATCGCCTGGTCCATACCGGCTAGTCTGGACACTAATAGAATACAGTAAGGTATGATAGAGGAGAAGAACAGGAAATATAAATGTGTTGCATTCATGAAATAGCAAATATTACTGTGCTAAGTCCAGCGACATGACTCATAGTTTAGACTAATATCATGCGGATATTTTCCACATTGATGTCATAGCTTTAAATGTGAACTGGGTCTGAATATGGAGACTCACAGACATAGTTGTATGAGTTTTCAAAGTCTGACAATGGGCTGGTTGGCTCTGGTTCGGGCTCTGGAAGAATATCAGGAACGTCGCCTCGCACCTTCTTCACCTCTGGCAGGGAAGCCTGACGCACAGAGAGAGAGAGAAATCACGTTGTCAACATTTCTCAGATGCTGTTTCCACCAGCTCGCCAACAACCAAACACAAACAAGCTGCTCAAAACAAGCTCATTAGCTCATTGTATCCAAAATGCAAATTACCTCCCTGTGCACATCTGGATCCGTCTCAAAATCTCAAGTTTACTTACATTCGAAAGAAGAAATTTAGTTAGGACACTTTGCCAACAATTTCAATTTTATCAAAACTATGAAACCAGAGGGAGCACAACACATTTTATTCCTTTTGAGATTTAGAAGCTGCACGAGTAAAATATGTTATCTTATACTGCTGCAGGTCTTCCAGGATCATTGAAGCAGGAAAAAAACATCTTGGTAATGAAATAGTTGTTATTATTATGCACAACAATGGTTATTAATAATATGACTCTTCTCTAAAGAGGACCACAATGGAAATAAATGTTTAGCTTATTGTGTCTTTATCCTCAACAATCTTAATTATTATGCAGGATGGGGTGTTTCTAATCGTATATTTACCTTTGGCATTGCCAAAAGAAATGTATCTTAGCTTGAAACCATTTAATCAGTATCAGCAACACCATTATAATCATATGCATCAACATGTTCCTTGGGGGTAGATGTGTTTTATTCTGAAGTCTGACACACACATTAAGTCTCCGTAGAGTAAAAAACTGCCAGATGGACCTGCTCCTCTGGGTGTATCATCATAAATATGAGTCTTTAATGCCATTACTATCCTCAACATGTTATCTCTTGCACCTCAGCATAATATTTAGCAAAAATGATCTTAATGTTGATTATCTTTTGCTTGGTTTAGCCAGACGTGACTACCTCCTACACACATGTACAGTACTCAGAGCATTGTAAATGGATGCAGCGTTTTACCCAAAGAAACAAGCAACATCTCCAATAAAAAATGTTAAAGTAAATTGAGTCCAAGCACACATACAGTACACACATAACAGTCCTGACCTGTGTCGGTGCAGCGTCGGCCGTCCCTGTAGGAACACACACACCCAGAGAGTATAAACACAGGAGAGCGAGCGAGGTGGCAGCCGGTCCCATTTTCTGCTTCCTAATAACTCTGCCTTTACTTCAGCAGCTAAACTCCCTCTGAGTCTCTCTGTCTGTCTCTCTTTCACTCCTCTTTCCCGCCTGACCCTCGTGCTTCCCTCAAAGATGTGATCCAGGATCAGCAGCAGGAATCTCCCATTAGAAATGTGAATGAGAGAAAACAATCACAGGTATTTAAAAAACACAAATCCCATCCCAGTCCTCTCTCTCTGCCTCGTTCAGGATGTCTCTCCTCTCTCTAACCAAACAACAGGAAAGCTCTTTGTTTTTCCTCCCACCTCCCATTTCCACTCTTTGTGTGAACTCTGCAGTTTTACACAGGGGGATAACATCACAGGTAATGCTTTTTTAAGGCCTTTTTAAAGGGTTTTATTTTGGCTTAAGGAGAATTTCACTATCCAAAGAAAACCATGTATGAAAAAAATGTTATAAGCTAAGAAAAACAACCCAGTTTTCAGTTTTGTGACAATGCATTTTTAAGAAAAAATTTAAATCACCAAATTTGGAGATATGTGGTTTCTCTGGACAGCATTTTGGTTTATATCTAACTATAAAGCGCGTAATCTCTGTCTGTCTGTGTGTCCTTCACATATCTCGAGAACCGCTCATCTGATCTACTTCACACATGGCGGGTGTATTGCTAGCGACTTAAGGGAGTGCGGGGTGAAATGTGGTGCAATTTGGCCAGATGGTGGCGCTATAACCACAAATTTTTCGTTTTGGCCTGTAACTTGTGAACTGTAACTCATAAACAAAATTTTTTAAAACTTTTTTCCTGGATTTTGTGGGTCCAGACCAAGCCCCCAGAAAGAGTGCCAGGCTTCGAAGCAAATTTTTGTAGTGGCCAAATGGCGGTACTACAACTTTGGTGTGCGTCACATGATGCCATTGGGCCCAAAAATACTTTTTCCCATAGACTTGGGAAAGAGACGTCTGTTTTAACTGAGCAGAACGAACACTTGAATTGCCCTTATTTAAATCATTAGGTCCTAAAAGTTGTAAAATGCATGAATAGCAGAGTTATTCTCCTTCCTCCGTTCATGTGAATGAGCCTGCTCTATGGGCCCAGTGGATGCGGAAGATCTCCGGATGATCCGGGTACTTTATCACTCGGCAGTCAAACCATTTTGGCTTCATGCGCCACTGAGCGACTGAATGAACGAAAGCCCGCTCCGACGCTGTATCCAGTTCTCTTTATACGTCCATGGTCCAGACGAATCTATCCATATAAGCCACGCCCATTTGGGTCTAGATTGATTTTCCGCCATTTTTTAATTGTGTCCAAATCAGATTTTTTGCTACTCCTCCTACAAATTTTGAGTAATCATCACCAAATTTGATAAAGAACATCTCTGGACCAAGCTGGAAAACGTTCCTTTTCTGGAGTTTTGATGTTCCATACTTTTTTTCTTATAGCTGGCCCTCAAAGTTAGCTCAAATACTGCGGGCAGGGCCTATATTACAAAAAAATGTCACGTCTCCTGAACGCTTTGTGCTATTGGGACCACATTTGGTGGACATATGTAGATATGATGTCTGAGTAACCATGACAACTTTGGTGCCGTTTGGCCAATAGGTGGCGCTGTAGCAGCACCATCTAACTATGATGCTCCGTTATCATGGATCTCTCTTCCTTCTATTTTTCGCTTAAATGTTAAGCATGAAAGTTCATTTTTGGCCCTTTAAATAGCAGTTTGACAAACGAGGCTACTATTTATAAGGTCAAGAAGGAAGTTTCCTGCGTGATGTACAATTTGTATGTTGTTCTAACCTCAGTGTTTATATCTGGCTTAAATGTTGGCTGAATTCTGTTGCAAATAGAAAACACTGCATGCCTGTTACACATAAGCACACTGTGGTCATAAACTCTCTCAAACACACACACACACACACACACACATGTACACACACAACACACACAGACATGTACACACACAGCCCTTTTATTAATTTGGCCAAATATCAGGCCTGCTCGCCAAGCTTTCTAGTGTAATTAAATAAATCATATGGTTAAGAGGAATATGGGGTTCTGAATCTATTAAGGGAAATGATGACATAAAAAGAAATGTCTGTGCATGTATGTGTCTGTCTGTGCATGTCTGTATGTGTGTGTGTGTGTGTGTGTGTGTGTGTGTGTGGCAGTAACAGGAGGTATGCCTGCCAGTTAAAATGCCACAAGAATCCAGCAGAGTTTCCAGGGAAGCGAGGCATGGCTCTGGGATGTGGAGACTGGGAGGAGCTCCAGCAGCGACTGGGACTGTTGAGCGTCTGCTTTCAGCAAAGAGGGACAGATGTGTGAGTCTGCACATTATACACATCTGTAGACCAGCACACGACGGGGTCCAAAACTCCAAACTTTTTCCAGACTTTGTTTTGATTCAAACAAATTGTGACCCCCTAGAAAAAGTATTTATCCTTGTTTTGACCTTGGCGGTTCTTGTTGTTTTCCCACTGAGAACAACCAAAGCAAACTAAGATTTGGCAATTAATCGCTTAAAATGAATCCGAAACTATTTGATAAGCAATTGATCGTTTTAAGACATTCTTTTAAAGCAAAACTACCAAAAATCTTCAAGTTTCAGCATCTCAAATGTGAAAATTTCCTGCTTTTTTTGTCTTATATGATAAAAAATTCAGTATTTGGGGATTTTATTTGACTGTTCATCGAACAATAAAACTAATTTGAAGAGGATACCGTGGGCTTTAGGGAATTGCAATGGGAATTTCTCACATTTAATAAACCAAAAAATTCATCGAGAAAATAGTTGATAATAAAAAAAATAATTAGAAGTTGCAGCCCTAAATAAAACTTTAAAATTTGCTAAGCTGTTACAATAACTGTTAATTTAATGTATGAGCATTACATGTAAAAGCACCCACTCAAATTCACGTTGTGTCTGTATTGCTATCCACAAGATTACAATGTATGAAAAGAAATGACCATTTGTGTAATTATACATATAATAGGACTGAAAATCAGATGTTTCCCATACTTTGCTCACGTACCATGGGGTATTTAATCAGTACAAAAACATGCCGATGACTCAGTTAAATTCCCAGCTATCTACAGACCTCTCAGACCTGCACAATGCTGCTAAAATTAGAAAAAGGTCAGCTTGGTACACGGCTAACTCAGTATCTGTCTGATCAGTTCTACGGTTATATTTTCAGTTTAATAATGTCTGAGGAGCAGGCTGCCTTATTAGCCTGCTAGAAATATAACAGTCCCGTTTCTGTTTCCGCTGTAAGTTTAATACCAAGCAATGATTTTCATTCACCCAAACATTTGCTGCTGCAAAAAAAATGGTGAGGTGAGAGTGAACACAAAGCAGCCTTTCAGAGAGTGGTAGGTGTTGGGTGGTGCTGCTGCTGCAGGAAGGCGGCTGGATGGGACAAAGCTGCCTCAGTTCAGAGAGGGATGATGAACACAAACATACAGTGAAGACAGACACTGATACATGATATATTTAGATTTAATCTGTTTGTGGTTGTTTTGCTCTGATGTGAAATATCTTCTCTGACCAGTTTAAAGGTCCCAAAATTATTCATATTTAGTGCTTTAGTCACACACACCTTAAAACATTGATTTTACACATTAAAGGGTGTTTACAGGTCTTGGAGAGTAGACTACTAAGTTCTATACTATAAAGCCTTTGGTGGTTCCAGAGGGAGCTGCGTGAAGTCTGATAAATTGCCTCCAGTGATGTCACTTGAGTCAATGTTTGTAAAGGTCTGAAGACTAGGCTACAAGTTTGAAAATTTAAAAAAAAAATCTGCGGTGCAGAGTTAGAAAGAAGTGAGTTTATCAGACCTCTTTAGTCCGCTCCTCATCTCTACTTGAGGCTCGCTGCTCGAGGCTACATTAGCTGCTCCTAGCATAACTCCTAGCATGTCTAGATGGTAACCCCCAAATTGCCAAAACTCTCGCGAGACTCGCTGCACGACTTCCTATCCTAACCTTAACTATTAGAGTTCAATGTCTAACCATTTCGCAATTTGTGCTTTACCTCCTGGACATGACCCTGAATCTCCGAACAAACTATTGGAGGTTGAGTTGCATTGTGGGTAATGTAGGCGCCATGTTTTGACAAGGCAAAAAAAAGTCTTGCCATGACTTGTTATGATGTAAAACCAAATAATTTAAAAGAATGACATATATAATATTGTGATTAATATTTTTAATCTTATCTTTATGAATTTATATATATAAATATATATATATATATATTAAACTATAATCGTTGTTATAAGGTTATAGTAGTAGTTGAGCAAAATTTAAAAATAACAATTGTGGGTTATATTCAATCGAACAAACATTACAGCAGTGGTCGCTGCAGATACACCTGGCAGAGATCTGCACTCTACTGAGTGCACTTTTCTAGTTTGTTGAGTAGTCGATAGTTGATTTCACTGTATGCTTTACAGCCCAAATCATGGGACATGAAAATGATCATAATAAAATGTATATATCAATCATAGCACAGGTGGATTGGATCACATCAGGTATTCAATAAAAAACAACCATCCACTTCATGTTGGTGGCTTCATTTTTAGCCTTCAAAACATCCATTATGTATGAAACACAGCAATGCTCTTCCTTCCTTAAATACACACTGTAGAGCGGTTGCTTTGTGCCAGAGGGAGACGGTGGAATGAGGTCTGGTTATTCTAAACTGGGCCAACGTGTTGTTCAACCCAACAGCACAAAGTTTCCTCTGAGCAGCGGACATCCTTCCCTCCTCCTTTTCCTAAATGCCATGTTGGATCTGGTAGAAATTACAGCTGGAGGGACTGATGTCACGGAGCTGAGAGGGAGGGCAACAAGAATGCAAACAATCTTCGACTGATGTTGCACTTGTAACCATAACAGACAATCCTGGTAGTGACCTCCTCTTTCCCTTCCCGGAGAAATTCAGCAGAAAACTGTATTAACGTGGCCTTCATTAAATTTGGAAAATTTTAATTTGTGGGTGTGATCAAGAACTAAATGGTGAGGGGGGAAAAAGATGGAAAACAGTACTCCGCATTGTAAAGGAAAAAAAATTGCTGTGTAGAAAAACAGAAAGACAAGAAACAGGTTTTACTTTTATTTATTTACTTCCTTCCAATCTGTGACCTCAAAATGCATGAGTGCAGTATACATGTATAGCATAAGATACAATCAGCAGATAAATATAAAATTCAGTAAAATAGTACTCTAGTCATGTAAACTGGACTTTAGATCTATGACACAAGTGGTACAAATCACTACATGCCTGACTGTTTATCTAAAACACGAAATTTGAGTGCGTCTTTTTTTTATTATTATTATAAATGCACACTAGCTTTGCTCAGCACTAGTTTGAGGTCAAAGGTGACAGTTGGGGAGGGGTGAGGTGGTGAGGAATCCATTCAGGACGTCTGTAACAGGTTCCCACGGCAGCCCGGACATTCAGTTTTCCGAGTTTGAGCTTTTCTTTCCTCCGGTTTCTTTTTGTTTCAGTTTCCACTCGCTGAAAACCATCTAATTCAATGACTGTGTGAAAGTTGGAAAATACATTCTGTTTCATATCTGTGAAGTGATCCAATGGTAAAATTCCATGACGTTCCCCATCTGAAAATCTTTCCAAAAAAATCCATGATATTCCAGGAATTCCATAACCAGTCGCGGGACATTGTCTGTAGTAACTGGACTGCAGTACAGAGCACTACTTTAACTCTAAAACTCTTAGGCTTATAGGAATATATAGATACGTATAAATAAAAAGCACATCAGTGAGCAAAATCTTCATAACAAAAATAAAACATAATAAAGAAATGGATGAGTGTTCTAGTGTTTTTGCACACATGACAATTTGACATGCTTACGGTACTCAAAGATGTCCTTGCTTGCTTAGATTAGTGTTTAAAAGTTACATGTGAAGGCAGCCAAGTCACACCGTTACTGTGCATTCACACTGCAAGCAACGTGATCAACCGGTTACCAGAGTTACCACCTGGTAAATATGGCTAATGTGTAGACCAGTTAGCAAATTTGTGAGAAAATGCATCCACAACTACGGCTGTACCGAATGTCATTTTTCTTTAATAATATATTGAAAAAAAAAATAACTCATCAGTGCCTCTCTGTGTGCGGTGAGCGGGAGAGCAAACCGTTTTTGACCGTAGTGAAAATGTTGTTTTTGAAAGGCTAAACGCCAACAAATATGGATTGAAGCAGAATATTTTGTCAGATAAAAACTTGTTGTGATGATTTTCTCTCTTTTTTTTCCCAATACATTATGACTTTTGGACTTTAAAACCACTGGAATCTAATTCTACAAATAATATGATACTAATAATATTTGTATAGCCTTATCTTTATCTGCAACTGTGCAGAAATACTGGAAAAAAAGAAGCTGTGCAGCATTTGAATGTTGATTTAGAAATTGAATGTCCATGTTATGAACTATTCGGTACAGCCCTAATAAAAAACATTGGATATTCACACTACTTTGTCCCCCAGCTTTCCCATTTCTTTTATATTTGACAGACTTCGGGGTAAAAAGATGACAACTATCCTTTGTTTGCAGTTGTAGCCATAGCTAGCAGTTAGGAAATATCATAATATTCTATATTTTGATGCAGTTCTCTTGTATAAATCTTTCAACCGAGCTGATCGCAGTGTGAATGCACAGTCAGGGGGGTACAAAATCCCTGCTCACTCTGCATTTAGTGAACAAGGCATCTAAGTGATTCAAACGTAACCAGAGAGAGAGAACACCAGCACACAGGCAGTGAGATAATGTCTTAACAAGCCACTGGAGATAATCACAACAATATAATGTGGTCATTCTAGAGAACTGGTGTGTGTTAAATCTAGATGTGGATGTCTGTAGTCATGGCAGTGTGGTTCTTCTGTAGAGTGACGATGAGAATGATTCATTCATAGCGGTGACTGGACTCGGCTGAGGTTTACCAGTTGTCTAGGAAGTCGAACCCGGTCTTCAGGATGTTGTTGCTGGTGTTATACTGAGGAGACGGGAGGTTGGGAGACACAGAGAGAGACACAGTTTAGTACATTGTGACTGGCTATTAGAAACAATAGGTCTTTTATTCTTGTTCTCTATTTGATATGAAGAAGGGTAATTCAATTGTTTTCACTTATTTTGTTGTATTTATCTTATTGGACTTCCTGTTTATTGTATCAGTGTTGCCTGAACTTCTGTTATTTTGACATTTCCTTCCTCCTACCTATGGCTAATTTAGCTGGAATCTCTCTTTTAATTTAATTGCATCGCTAAAGATTTCTCCCATTTCTTTCCCCTCATTGTACAAAGGCTTTTTGTCAAGTTTTTACTTGTCTAGTTAGGATGCTTTTACACCTATAACCCGCTCGTTTTGATTTGTTTAAGCTGGTGTGAAAGCTGTGAATCGCACTCTGGTGCAGACTAAACAACCAGACAAGAGACTGGACAGTTTGGTTTGGTTGTGGTATGAAAAGCAAAACAGACCAACTACAGCACTGTGTGATAGTTGATGTGTGATTTTTACTTATTATTAAATCCACCTACTGATCATGAAGAAATGTCCAAGAATTTGTGATTTATATAATCATGCAGGATCATGAGAGTGAAAAGGAGTTAAATCAGTGGTGCGTTATGCTTGTGCTCTACTCTGTGTGTTTTGGAAGTTACGCAGTAACAATTGAGTGAAACATAGCAGTCACATAATAACCATCACGCTTAACATAACAGTACAAGATGCAGTTGCTTCCAGTCTCTGTATGTGTCAGACCATATAGCCTAATATACCACTTTACTCTGTGAAGCCCAGATGAATTCTCAACCTATTTACAAATTTCCCTAAATTCAGAATATACTGTCTGGCTAGCCTATTGTGCTATTTACTTATCATACTAAAGGGACAATAGACTATGTAAAATGTGGTCTTTAAAAAAGAATATTTACAGATTTTTTTTTACACTCTCACTCTCACGCTTTAAGTGATGTGTGTCATTTTGCAACAGTGGGCCTCACATTCACAGTCAGTCTGAACAGGAAAACGGACCAAAACTAAGCGGCAGCAAAAATATGCCACAGCAGGTATTTGCCTTTTATTTTCTCTGCAGACATATGCAGTGTTCGTACAGGTTTTTCAGAGTAAAATTCAAGCACTTTTCAAGCACTTTGAAGTACCTAAACGACAAATTTCCAGACCTTCGAATCCTTTATCCTCACATCTAAATTGAAAACAAAGTTTACTGAATTAAATTATACCCACAGTAATCAATGTATATTGTAGAGCTGCAAAGATTCGATTCCAACTTCTTAAATGTGAATATTTCTGGTTTCTTTCCTACTCTATGACAGTAAACTGAATATTTTTGAGTTGTGGACAAAACAAGACATTTGAGGACGTCATCTTGGGCTTTGGGAAACACCGATTGACATTTTTTCACCATTTTATAGACCAAACAACTAATCGATTAATCAAGAAAATAATCAACAGATTAGTCGACTGCACTCATGTCCCTCTGAAAACTTAATCTGTTTCAGAACTCACCTGGCCAAAGGTGGGGCTGGAACCTTCTTCGTCTTGAGCCACAGAGGCGGCGGGATGGCTGGAGGGCTTAGACATCATGCCGGAGGAGAACACCTCATCCACGGTGTAGCTGACCGCCGGCAGGGTGCTCTGAGATCGCTCCCATCCTGCGATGGACGACGACACGCTGACAGGTGGCGGTGGGTTTGGCGAAATGGAGATGGATGCCGGTGTTGCACTGACAGCGACAGGGATAGGGGGCTGGGGAGGAGGAGCGGGAGGTCTGGGTGCTCGCTGCTTGGTGGACCTGGTAGCAGCTGGAGGGTGGGGATCTGCTGCCTCTGGCTCCTTTGTGGTGACGGAGCTCTCCTGTAGAAAAATAATATTCAAAGTTAATATCAGATTTTTAATGATTTTTTCTATATTATGCACATCTTTATGATAACTTAAAGGGCGGGTCCATCTGCTCATTTTGTTTCAAATAGAAACGCCCACTCAGCCGTTGCAAAAAGCAGTGATGTAGGTTACCAAAGTGAGCTAATCGAAGCTAATCAATAAGGATATGAATAATGTGAACGCTAGCAGTAGCTGAGTCAGTTAGCTGCGCTAAGTTTGGAAGTAACTGAAAGGGTGAGTTGAGATTTTTTTAAGTGGGGTTGTGTGTATACTCCCGCGTTCTGCAAGGTAAAGTTATTGTTTTTGTGAATGTAGTCTGGTGGCTCTGAAGAGAGCGATATAATGATGGCGAGGTAAAGCGGCTCTGGACGGGAGCCGCAGAAAAACTTATTTTAACCACCCAAAAGAAAAATCTATATCAGTTTAAGTGTACGCTATAATTAGAATATTTTCACTGCTTTATCTTGCCGTCAGACAGCCCTTTCTGACTGCTGTTTTATCGCCGCCTTCAAAGCCACCAGACCAGACTCCATTCACAAAAACATTAATTTTACCTCGAGGAACACAGAAGTTGCTGGTCTAACGCTGCAACGATCAGTTAGTTTGTTTGTGTTATTGTGTGTCTTTCAGATCCGAACTAATGTGGGACTTGGGAAAATGGCATTTTTACACTAAAACATATAAAATTAATATTTTAATGTCCGGATTTGAATACATAAGGAACACCACTGGGAAGCTACAGAATGATGTAAAAAAAACACTAAAAAATAACAAAAATAATGGACCCGCCTTTTAAGCTAAAAAGGTACAAAAAGAACAAATATCAGTGTTTTTGAAATTGTTCAAAAACTGATTGTCACAAAGAGGCGTCACATATTTGTTGACATTTCCTTTAAGCTTCTTGTATGAGCACGGCAAGCTACTGTATGTAGGTGGTTGTACGATGCAAAATCACAGCAACAACAAATGTGCAGGAAAGAAGAAAAGGAAGAACAGCAAAGTAGAGCGTTCAGAAACAATCTAGACATCATTGTTTCTTTTTTGGCTGCAAATTAGCTGCATTCACCATCTGCTTCTCTGACACTTGTGGAGACTACACAGATGCCAGCTATCTAAGTTTCAGGCTAGATTCTATTTCAGGATACACAGCTCGATAAGCCTAGTGACAACTGTTAGATCGGGAACTTGCTTTCAGTCTGTTGTTTGTTAAACACTATACAGACCAAAATATATGAAGAAGAAAGACTGGTAGATTTCGGTGCTTACCTGTCGGAGGTAGGAGGGGAGGGATTTCTCTCCTTTCTCGAGGGATTTGATCTGGCTGGGGGTTAGGGACTGGAAGTCGGCTTGCTCTCCCTCCAGCCGGGACCTCTCGGCGCTGATCTTCCAGAAGGACGACTCTTCCTCTGGCCTTCGTCCCTCGCTCACAGACACCTTCACAAACACACAATAACACCTTTAATTTTAACTGTCCCAAGTCTTGTGATTGTAATTGTGATTAAAGTTAAGCTAAAGGTTAATCAAAGAGTAATTCCTGCTGGAGATATGCACCATTCAAACAAGCCAAAAAGCCACTATTTATGGATGTAGCAGACTGTTGCTATGGGACAAATACCTGCCATGTTACTCTAAATATTTTTATTAAGAGCCAGTGATAATATTTTAACAACTAAACTGGTATTATCAATCTTAATGCATGAAGAGGAATGCTGACATTTTCTCGATCATACCTCCTCACTGTGATTTAGGTTACTCTCCTTCCCAAAGGCTCAAAGTTCCTTTGAAAAATCAGTCCTAAGCTTTTTTTCTTAGCTATGAATGATTACATCCTCCTCTTATGTTTGGATGCAATGATTTAACCCAGTCCCATGCATTAATATAGAGTATATAATACCAAGTCAAGCCTATATCTACATCTGTAGTAACAAATGATGAGTCAAATGATTACTTTCCAACCAAAATATACAATTTAAAATAACCGCAAAACACTCCTTATCTTACCTTGGTTCCTGGGGTACTCTTGCCATTCTGGCCGGCATGAGGAACCTTTGCAGCCTTTGAGTCGGCCTGCGAGGTTGAGATCCCCTGGTCTGCTGGGCCTGACGACAAGCTGAACTCCAGCTGGCTCTGAAAGACGGGAGCAACAATTACAACGACTCAATTGGACTCAACGGTACATGCTAATTTCAAACAGAAAACGGCAAAGTATTTAGATATGCAGAGATTAAAGAAAGGATAGATATAACCTCATTGGCTAACTTGTAAGTGAATTGCCAATCCTTATGATAATCAATAAATCATTTAAGTAAATTATAAAGGAACAATTCCAAACATTATCTGGGTCTTAAATGGGAGGACGTGACCATTTTCAGTTGTATGTCATTTTAAACTGAATATGCATAATATGGGACCTTTAATATTGAATACTGAATATATATTTACCTTTGTTTCCCATGAGAAGGGGGCAGAATGCTCATCTTGCCAGGTAATATCCTAAATGGAAACACAACAATGTAGTTACAATTACAACTAACACACTCAGGGCTTTCCTTAAATAATACAGTAGGACAAAGTCTACATTATTCACATTTTGCCTGTAAAACACAATAATAACAGCAACCAAAAACATATTTTCTGGAAGACAAATTATTATGGCCATGTTATAAATAGATTCCTATTGTAGGTATGTTTAACAGAACGTATTGTTTCAAAGACACACCTAATTTACTCTATTTATCTAGCTATTCCCTGTGATTATGACACTTCATTGTTAGCTACTAGCAGGGTCTGAAATGAACCTTTTTCCTCACCTGCCACTGTGGCAGGTCACTGAACATTTCTACCGGACACTAATTTGTTTTGTCTGCCACTTCTGAAATCTAGGTAGAACGCTTTTGATTTGTAGGAGAGAGGTGAGGAGAGAGGAGAGGAGAGGAGA
>CAKAKR010065073.1:47257-84953 GCA_916700685.1 Adelosebastes latens | reverse complement strand
TATATATATATAAATTATAAACTTTATGACTTCATATCCAATGTTTCATTCAAAATATGGAGAAATATTGGAGAAAAGTGTTACCAGAATGCATTTGTGAACTTTATGACTTCATAATTTGATGAGTTACATATTTTTCACCTTTCCACTGTTTCATATCAAATACACGAAAGATACCCAGCATATGAAAATAAATGACAGATATTCTGAGAAAAGTGTTACTAGAATTAAAGTAAAACATAGGCCTGTTTCACACCCTTGATATAAAAACAAAACCTTGTATCCAACCAAAATATTATCATAATTTTTTGAACTTTATGACTTAATATTTCGAATGTTTCATTCAAAATATGAGATTATGAAATTTTTGAAATTTTGGAGTCAGTTGAATGAATTGGTGCAATGTAACTACGATAAGATATTCCTTTATTAGTCCCACAGTGGGGAAATTTGCAGTGTACAGCAGCAAAGGGGATAGTGCAAAAAACAAGAAGCATCAACTAACAGTAAAAAAAAGAATTAAACAAAGTGAAACAAAATATGAACAATTAACTATAAGGAAATTTAAAAATAGGAGCAGTATATACAGTATTGACAATAAACAGACTATTAACAAAATTGCACAAGTGAAAAAATTATATTGCAAACTACGACCGATTGCTCAGGCTCTATACTTAAGTGTAATTTACAGGTACTCGTATACTTTACTTGAGGTATTTCTATCTAATGCTAATTTATGATTATTCGTCACTTAATTTCAATATGTTTATCTCTATTGTATATGTAGACTATTTATTTTACAATTGCAAATTTTTAAGGTTACATTTCATATTTATTATTCAGTTTTATTTGTCCAGTTTCCAGGTGCATCACTTATGGTCAGCCTTTTATATTATTATATACATTATACAGTATTATCATTATTTTTTTTCATTTAGTGGCTAGATGGGCTCCTGCACTAAGTCATCTTAGAATATGTGCTAGTTTGTGTTAGTGTTGTGTACTGTTGTGGCACCTTGTTGTCTGCTGAGTCTGTATGAGACTGATCCGTATCTCATCTCGACCAATCTATCTTCCCCTATTAAGTTTTTAAAAGTTTATTATTACTCTCGTATTTTTGTATTATTATTGTTGTTGTTTTTTGTTATGTGTGTTTTTTTTTTGTTTTTTTTTAACTCTATTGTTTATTTTGTCATTATTATTATTGTTATTTCTTTTTTTGGTTTGTTTCGGTTTTGAATGTTGAGGTTGTTTTCTCTAGTGTACTTAATCTGTTTGTCTGTAAGCTCATCTACTTAAAAGTTGGTTTATAGACTGTTGTAATTACGAACAGTGGATTGCATATATGAAAACAGCCTTGAAAAAAGGGAAAAAATAAAGTATAAAAAAAAAAAAGATTTTAAAAGTTAAAAAGTTAAAAAAATCTAATCTAACCTAAAGGTAAATAAGCCAAGTATTCCAAAACGTCGCCCTGCCTGTTTTTTGAAATGTATAGAAAGTGTTTGTCATTATACTGTACAGGCTGGATGTTTAAAATATGAGATTATCCACTTGCCAATAGAAATGCATTCACTTTTTAAGAAAAATAAATAGATTTAGTGGATTTTTTAACCCACGCACAAAGACTGTTTGTAGTTGCATCATGTAGAAATCTTGAACATCTCCCACAAGTGAACGCGCAATAGAATTACACAGACGAGCCTCTCGTGCACGCGAGAAACTTGCCTGTCAAAAAGAAGGATTCTGATTGGTCCTCAGCTCTGGTTCCACATCAGCCGACGCATCGGTCTATGCTGGAGGCGGATGTGGAACGTTGGACTGGCGTGTTGTTCGACCAATCACAAGCCGGCTTTTGGGGTTCAAAGGATGAGTATTAGCCAATCAGAGAGCAGGACGGTAGGAGCGTTTTAGGGGTGTGCCCAATCAGAGAGAGGGAAGAAAGACCCTCCTCACTGTCTGGTGGTGCCATATCTACTTTGATTTCAATGAGGGAAATGTTCTTTTACAGTTTAGCCATGTCCTGTTTGGTCTGGTCTAGTTTGCATTGCAATATGACCTCAATCCACTTCCCCTAAGCAATTTCACAATAATGACACAACTGTCTTTTATATAATCTTTGCACACTTTTTTTAACAAAACCTGCTCTTACAATTTGTGAAAATGACTCTTTCTCTCGCACATCATGTCAATCCCAGTCAATTGTTCAGTCATCATAATATATATGTATATAATGTATATAATACATAAAGAGCTCTCATCATATTTACCTTCAGAAAAGATTATGTTTAATCTCCAAAAGAAACCATGGCTCTTTGTTAAATGTTGGGGTGACTTTGTAACCTTTTTACTTACTGGTACTTCTCTTAATGGTGTTGTCCATGGTCAGACCGTTTAAGAGAATATACTGCATGTTTATAGCTTGTCTATCTCTTGTACTACTATTACTTCTGTAATTCTCTCTCTTTGTTTTTACTTATTTATATGTGTATGTATGTATATATGAATATATATGTTCTTTCTTCCTTTTCTATAATTTTTTTTTATTTATTTATTTTTTTTTAATTTTCTTCACTTGTATTTATCACAATTGTGACTACTGTTATTTTGTTATCATATATGCTAATTTTATTGATGCAATTATCTTATGTGTATTGCTGTCTGTATTGATTGTGTTCTATCGCTTGTGGGGGGAATAAAAGGGGAAAAAATTCAATAAATATATTGTTTAAAAAAAAAAATTGTTCAGTCATCAACCAAGTGCAAATAGAAATGTAATCCATTGACATTAAATATTAAAACCTACAAGCAATCCACGCACAAAGAAACTAAAAGAAAGGGGAGCCAAAATCTCTTATTCCCCCCTTTATCAAATAAACTGCGCTGAATGAGCATCCCTGTGACTGTGACCGAGTTTAATGGTCTTTTGACTTTATGCATTGCTGTGTGAACTCGCACAGCAGGTACTATAAAGAAAGAGATAGACTGGCCAAACCGAAAATGTTGCAACGTGTCTGATAATATTTTGTAATGTGGAATCGGTGTCCTTCAGTGTTGGTTCTGGCCCATTTAAACCACAGATTACACAATTAAATTAAAGCAAGACTATCTAACTTTCACTGAACTGTGGCTACAAGTGGAAAGTTGCAGGATAATGATGAATGTAGTGCATTATATTTAGCAGGGGTGCGATTCATTACTTATGAATTTAACTATAAATTCATATGTATATATGAAGCTAAAAGCTCATATTTTTAACCTAAACGAAACTCAATTCTAAAGATGCAACCTCTGTAAAAGACTATTGTGTGGTAATATAACAACAGCACCACTGTTTTCTGGCCTATGCGAAATGATTCATTTTAGATCACTAATAACTGGCTAAAGCTTTACAGATTTTATCTGAGGTAATAAGGGTTAAAAAAAAGTCACAAAAGTGCATAAACATACAGGCTTTGACCATACGACTTAGGTATGTTATTGCAAGATTGTCAGGTGTGATGACTGTCAGGTGTACTTTTGTTTTGAAATTTCTAATCATGAAAGGGACATGGATATAGAACTGGGCTTGTTACAAAATAACTCATACACCATTACCATAGAATACATTTCAGTTTTTAATTTTTTCACCACCAATACTCTTTAGTTACACCTCCAAAATTGGTTTTAATTTCCACTTGACTCAGCAGTTTTTTAAAAAGTCATTAATCATTCAAATAATTAATACTTACTGATCATAAACAAACGTTACACGAAGATGATTATAGTCACAATTGCAATGAGATACATACAAATTATATTCAGCGAAGTGAAGCCATTGTAAATCCTCAAAATAAAGACAATGAAACACCAAAATATTTGCCTCAAATCAAAAGGTTTTTTTAATTATTTGTTTTTGCATTGAAACATACATTCATATTAGTATGATGTAATTTGGTACAGTAAACACTGCCGATGTGTGGTTTTGCAATCCTCCCTCTTTATACTATGATGGTACTGTCAAAGAGAATTTCAACTGAATTTCAAGCATCAGTTTTTGTTTTTTTCTTACTTAGGTTTACTGGCCCCTCGTGTTGGAATTTTAACAAAATGCAAAACAGAAGCGAGAGGAAAACAGAAAAGAAAAAGGTAACACAACAAAAAGACAGACTGAAGGGACAAATGATAAACACATACATCTTAACAACAGAGAGGATATATATTTGTAAAAGCACATTCGTATTAATAAGAGATGCTTTGGAATGAAAACAGCAACAAAGAGGCTCACTGTGATCAACCAACAACGGTCCCACTTGCTCTCAGCACATTCCACTTATATATTATCTGAAAAATGTTCACTTGTGCCATCAATATGCATGAATACATGTCATTATAACCCCCAACCCTCCCCCCCAAAAAACATAATAATAAATAAGAAAACAGGTGATTTGATTGGTCCATGAGGTAAAATGTAAAATAAAGGGGGAAATGCAAAAGTTGGAAAGATTTGTTTTGAAGTGTGGGAGAGGCTGAACAAAATTAAATTAAGAAAGAAAAGATTGTGATTGCAGACATGAAAGCATGATGTCCAACAAGGTTTCATTATCTTCTACACACGCATACTGACACACACACAATCGTTCACACAGTCAAGCTCAATAACGCATCAACCGCCCAGGCTGTAATCTTAACAAAGCCACTTGATGGATGATATTTTTATATTTACACTGATGTGATGATTTACTGACAAAAGCTCAGAATGAACCCCAAAAATACGAGAAAGAGTCAAACTAAAAGCAACCAGATTAAATCACCATATTCTCTTTTCATCCCTTCACTTTGTGATCTCCTCCTATGCACTGACAAACAAATGTCCACTGAACTCGGCGCTGGAGGTGGGTGGGGCTTACAGAGACAAAGAGAGGGGTTAATGACGACGGTGATGACGGAGATGCTCAGAAGCAACGAGCAGCGTGAGCGCTGAAGGCATGTCGTCCTGCCGCTCAGGCTCTTCTCTGTTTCTGCTACAAGAAAAAGAGCACTTCAATAAAAAGAGCCCCCTCGCCCGTTTGGACTACCCTGGTTTGAAATCAAACACACCCACCCTCCTGTTGTGTAGAGGTTTGGTGTGAGAGAGCATGCAGTTAGCTACACAGTATAGCCTGAGTGGGTGGAATTAAAAGAGCACTTCAAAAACAACAGACTGCCCGCTCAGGATTATATGGGGCTCCAAAACAAGTTCAGCTCCTTTGTCAGAAGATCAGGATGCAGGTTTTAACATCAATCTGAGGAGTGTGTGTGTGTGTGTGTGTGTGTGTGTGTGTGTGTGTGTGTGTGTGTGTGTGTGTGTGTGTGTGTGTGTGTGTGTGTGTGTGTGTGTGTGTAGCAGGAACTGTAATGGTAGAAGCAGCACTCGTAGTGTTCAGCAGGCAATAGTCTTTCTGGAGAGGAAATGGCTCAACAACAAACCCGACCAACTGTTGACCCCCACAAAGGATGCAGCAGTAGCACTTCAAAGTATTAATGGGAATTATCAACGGATCTATCTTGTTTCCTGGGGAGATTTTAATCCTGCCTCAGCATTAAAGGCAGGATTGAAGTTTTTTTTTTTTGTCCATTGGTTGCTTTTTCCAAGATTCATCAGCAACACTCGCTATTTTTTGAGGCAACAAAGCTTAAAAACAACACTTCCATGTAGGCTGGCATGCTGAAAAAATGTACAGCCATGTTTTTTTGTTTTTTTTCACCAGTCAGCAAAATGACTGGTTGTTTGCACAAATGACAAACTTACCAGCTACAACCAGCATTTCATTAGTGTGGGGTCATTACAATTTTTTTTATCTGACTACCACCGTCACGATAATCAGCTTGTATCATCTGACTTCTTTTCCATTTCGTCTTCTCCGTGTGATTGTCACCCATTCTTCCCTCCAGATGTTTGCAGCACCACTCAGGCAGTCGTACAGGTAGGCAGTGAGTTTAAGGAACCATCACAATGTTTATTTTACCGAACCAGTGAGGAAGTTCTCCCTACAGGCAAAAGTCTTTTTTTCCTTTGACCGTAGAAACAGAAGAAAGTAAAGAAGGAAGAAGGGAGTGAAGGGAATGGTAGAGAGGACACCTCTCAGAGGCTCCGCGCCCCCTAAGGCCCAATGTGGGCTCAGTCCTGTCCAATCTGGCCCAGTCTAACCCTTGTGTTGGTTAGGCCGAATCCAGTCCAGTCTGGTCTGGTCTGGTCTAGCTGGGATTCAGACTAGGGTTTTAGAAGAGTGCTTTGGATCCCTGGTTCTCGAACTCTGACCAGGCGTCGTTCAACTCCATGAAGATCATCCGAGCGTAATCTTCATACGGCTGGCCTGTTGCCTGCAGAGAGAGAGAGAGAGAGAGAGAGAGAGAGAGATAGAGAGAGAGCATACAATTAATACAGAATAAAGAACAGTCAAGATGAAATATTTGTTGAAAACAGCTTTTACGATAAACAGTATTCAATTTTGCCTCGTCATTGTCTTTTATGCCGACCCTGGCTCAATGCATAATGTTATACTGTACCTTATCTGGATGGACAATCAGCACAGCCTTCCTGTAGTACTTCTTCACCTGGTCAGGTGTCACCAAGTCAGCCATGCCCACCGGCCTCCAGCGGGTCTCACCCTCCCACAGCACAGTGTTTAGAGTTGACAGCAGCGCTCGGATGTTTCGCTCCTTCCCCTCAATCCAGTCCAAGATCTGCAGCGTGACAATAAAACAAATCTTTACTATTTTGACTATGAAAGGGGCACAAACACTCATCAGCACTGGGAGGCTACTTTGTGAGGTAAAGCTCCAAGTATCATTTGCCAAAAGGTGCCATATTGGACTCTCTAATCAGCCTTTTGGCAAGAAACAGAACGGACGGATTAGGTGACTCAATCCCATTTTGTTCTAGTAAAATCATCTGGTGCATAAACCAGTAGACAAAGGTGATTTACTCAGTAACCAAAACTTTAATTGTATTTTAATAAGGCTGTCAATCGATACAAATATTTAATCTCGATTAATAAGAATTTGTTTTGTTTTTGTTAATATGTGAGTAACATGTCCTTTGCATATGTATTTAGTCCGTTACCTGTAATTTAAGTGGATCAATGTCTTTTGTGATCTCCTGTCTCCTCATTTCAGCAATGGTCCTTGGTCCCCTCCTATCAGGTCTGGAGGCAAAACCCTGAGTTGACAGCAGGTCCTCAAAATCATCCTCCTTTACTTTCGGCTTGGGCCCTGCGTTAGAACACAGCACAGAGAAATTAAGTCTTTATGGAGAACTTTGGCTCAATTCCCAGGAAGAGTTTGCGCCACAATACAGAACAGAGTATCAACACATTATTGTACATAAATATTACAAATTCCATTTTAATTTTTGTGTGAAAATTGTGGAAAATCAACCATAAATATGATCCATAACTCCTGAAACAAATCCTTTCCCCTCTACTCGATGTCTCTTACCGAATCCAGGCCCACGGGCTCCTCTTTCCTCTCTCCCTCCGATGACACTAGTGAAGTTGAGGTTGTAGTTGGGTTTGGTGGACTGTGTGCCTGCAGAGGGTGTTTTGGGTGCGGACCCAGGTCCTGATCCGGACAGCCAAGGTTTGCTCTGGGCTGAGGCGGGTCTCCCAGACTGCCATGGCTGGGCTTGAGGCTTAGCAGAGGAGGAAGAGGAGGAGGAAGAGGAGGAGGAAGAAGCCTTTGCGCTAAAATTACTGCTGGAGGAACCTGAAAGAAACATGGAGGAATGATAGTTGACATGAATTTATAGGTTCACGAGTTCACAAGTTTTTCTCTTTAAAGGGCATTAGATATGTGACCCAGCCTCTTACCTGCTAAATTGGATCCCAGGTTTCCGAGGTCGGCAAACGGATCAAAGGTCTGAGACTTGGCCTTCGACATGGATGTCGCACCAGAAGCTGCAGACACAGTAACAATATGTGACTTAAAAGTTTTTGGTTTTATCATTTTCAAGATTGCTCAGTAACCTCTACATAATGTTCCCTCACACACCTGTGTTGCTTTTGCTGGGTTTGCTGACGGTGGCGCTCATGCTAGTGGTGGTGCCAGCTGTCCAGCTGTCCCATCCGCCCAGCAGGTCTGGTTGGCTGGCTGATGATGTCATCTTAGGGGCATCATTCACTAGCTTATCTGTTAAGGGGAAACACTCCAGGTAAATAGGGTAAAACAACAACAATATGCAAATGAGGCACTATTTTATTAAATATGTGCAGAGGGAATTTTGGATATCTCTTTTTTTTCACTCCATAAATCAGAAAATACTGTCAACAGCCATAAAAAATAAATTTTTGCCATGTTTTTAGGAATAAATTCTTATATAAATCAGTCTATGAATGATATATGAACCAACCCCTCTGTAAAAACCTTCAGAATATAGGTGGAATGAAACTGATGAATGTACAGTAAATGCTACTGAAGTGGAGATTTCTGACTCAGATTATGACAGAAAAACTCATTTTGAATAAAATGAAAAGAAACGTAAGAAATAGACATCACCATGAAACTTTCCCAGTTGATTACTTACATTAAGAAAACGTTTAAACCTTTAAATAATCAAATGAGGTATTATCTAATGCTAACTTTTGTCGAATTTAGGAAAAATCTACAGACGCAAATAAACAAAGTAGTAAAATAAACACCTTTTTTTGGATGTTTTCTTTCCATTAGTCTGAAAGAAAACGTGTTATGGTAGCAAAATAGCCCCAAACCTTCAAAAGAATTGACCAGTGCATGAAAAACAATGTTTTTGCCTGTAGTGTCTCACTTTAAGACAAAAACATCCAAAGTATCACCAATTAAGTTTCTTTGACATGTTTCCAGTAGCCATTGCTTGCTGAAAAATGCCAATAGAGGGAGGAAAAGAGGAAAATGGTTTATCCAGCAAAACTAAGAAGACTTTAAGATACTGTAGGTTTGGTTGCTCCTGAGTCAGAGTAAGGTGTGTGTAATCAATCAACATATCTCCTCAAAGCAGACTGAGATATGTTGAGGCAGCAGAGGAACATTTAAGACGTAACCCTGAGTGATGTCACAGTAGCTGGTGCACTTACTGAGGTTGAAGAGGCTTGTGTTTGAAGCAGGAGTGGGGTTACTGGGAGCTGAACTTTCAGAACCCAACAAATCTCCAAACAGGTCCGGTCCAGAGGCCTGCCGAGACGAACCCACAGTGGCGCCAACACCAGAGCCAGACCCCATCCCAAACGGATCGAACAGGTCGCCCGTGGCTGCAACAAGGAAGGAAAAAATGCATCAAGGATAAGTGGAAGTTTCTTTTTACAACAAAGCAGCACGTACTCATCTTCGATCCTTACATTTTGAGTCCGTTGTGGCCCCACTGACTGGCCCACTGAAGAACAAGTCTTCCTGCACTGCTCCAGTCTGACCAGCAGGGGGTGCAAACAGGTCGTTGAGGAGGTCGCTGTTGCTGGACGCAGCTCTCAGTCCTTCCTGAACTACTTGATGAGGAGCAGAGGACATCGAAGGGTCGGAGTTCAACCCCAAGAGGTCGGCTGTGTCACCGACAGGAGATTCCTCGGCTGCAGGTGTGGAGCTCTGGGGGGAGAGAGGGACACCAAGAAAAGAGAGAAATTAATGGAATGGTGGAGGAGGAAAATAAAGCCTTTTGGCTCTGCTTCATTACACTCTCAGGGTGTATTGATACTGATATTGATTTAGCACAACAAGCTGATAAGCATGCAAGTCAGTCAGTGAGGGCAAATGAAACGACAGAGCTGGTCAGCGACAACAGCAACGGAGAGAGAGTCGTGTATAAGACAAGGACGGTGTGTCGGAAAGTTACCAGTGGGCAAAATGCTGCCACAGTCCTCAGGAAGAGGATTTTGTCTATCTTTGACATTTAAAAAATAAAAATAAATGAAAAGAAAAGTATCCTTATGCATTTGTTTTTTTCCCCCGCTGTACCGAACTCGCACCAAACCGTGACTCCTAAACCAGGGTATAAACCGAACCGTGACTTCTGTGTACCGTTACACATCCAATAATCAGCCAACTAAGACTTTCCCTACCTGGAAGTCAGCATCGAACAGCGGTTCGCTGGGGTCACGTGACAGCGGCTCCCCACCGGGAGCAGAATAAGAGTAGGACTCTCCTTCTGACTGATCACTCAGGTCCTCCTGGTCATTTATGGATCCCCCTCCTTGACTGTCCGAGGCATCCTGATGGCCACCCACATCTGCAAATACAAGAAGCTGGTCAGTGGAAATTATGAAGCACTTGATGTTACTTTGGAATCAGTCAGTGAGGGGGGGCAGCGGTATATCAGGTTTTATGGTTTGAATCCTGTCTGGGAAAATGAAGGCAGGGAACAAAATGAGTAGCACTCTCCCCCTTCTTTAGAATAGAGGACAATAACCAGAATACTAAGGCCATACGGGGCAAAATGTAAATGATTTTGCCAAGTATTATCACAACAACACAAGTACAGTACCTTCCCAATCCAGTGTCTGGAAGAAGTTGTTGGCGTTGCTATCGGTGCTCACAGGAGATTCTGCTTCTGTTGCATTGGGGCCTTCTGGGGTCTGAGCCGGCTGGGGCGACTCGGAGTCATAAAACGCTGAGGAACCTGGCTGACGAGGCAACTCGGGTTTACCTGTAGTCATTAAGTTTAGTGTTTAGTTCATATGGACATGTGAATTAGAAAAATAATGTAGAAAAACATGCTTCCAACGGGCTTGAGGGCAGAAGAGAAGAAAGATGTCTGATATTAGGGGTGGGCAATATGGCCAAAATCTTCAATCATGGTATATGTAATTCTATGTCACAGTAACGGTATATATACAGTAATTGTTCTGTAAATTCAATTAAGAAATAGTTTAAAAAAATCATACCATACTTCATTACACTTGACTATTTTTTTCTTTTAATTGGAACTTCCATACAAAACAAAAACAACTGCCTCACATGAGACAACACTTGAGTTAAAAAAAAATTGCGATGGATGGAGACACACAGCGAACCAAATCAAACCCTAACCCTCCTAACCCCAGAGCCTGGCTTTTGTAAAGCAATGCCACGTACCAAATTTGCTGAGGATCTCCTGCTGCTCATCACGAGAGGAGAAAAGGATTTTGGGGTTGAGGCCCTTGGTCTGAAAGCCCTCCCAAGGAGGGGTCTTGGTGCTGGGTCTGTCTCTGGGTTCCACCTCGATGTCTAAGTTGACCTGGAACAAGTCAGGGTACTTCTCCTGGATGTCACAGGCATCCAAGTCATACCTGACAGGAGAACAGGAAGTCATGGAGAAAACACATTTCAAGAGTTCATTAGAAAATATGTTTTAGTTGATATTATTGAACAGGAAATACAAATGTTGAAGCTTTGAGTGACAATGATTTTGTTAAGTCAAAAGTATTGATTTCTCAAAATTGTGTACATACTTGTTAAACTTGACAGTGGTCGCATTTCTGGGGACAAAGCCTGTGTGGAACTGGATCTGAAACATCTTCATGGATGCCATCTGAAACATTATAGAGTTTAAAATTAGCTTTTTTTGTCCAGAATGTGCTAACAGTTGATGTGGACTTATGACTTATGTGGGTCTGTGTGTACCTTGGCCTGCAGACGTCCTCCCAGTGTAGATCTAGCATGGTAGATCACCACCAGTACATCTCCTTGGACTGTCACATTGAGGGGAATCTCTGCTCTCCCATCCTCCATCTTAAAATCCCTGGAAAGAGCAAAAAAGAGAGAGAGAGAGAGAAAGAATGAATAATTGAAATAGCTAATTATTTGTACTCCTTTTATCTAGGGAAAGCTGAACGGCTTTCTTGTGCGTGTACAAACTTACTTCATCTTGTCGTACTCTTGTGATGTGGTGAGGACTCTCTCGTCTCCAACATAGACTTCGCAGAACGGCCGGCACCCGTTACGCTGCTTGTTGAACAGCGGCACGGGTGTCATAATGATGGAGTGAATTACTATGGGCTTGCTGTGGGGGACGATGGGCTCCTCTGCCATCATGTCGCACATATACTCTATATACCTGCAACAATCAAAAGCAAGATCAGGATCATGTAGCTTTTGTTAAACGGAGAATATTTAGGTGGTAAACACTTGATTCTAAAGTCAAATCCAAATATGACAAAATTCAAACCAGTGTGTTTTCATACCTCTTGTGTGAGGGTGCTATGCCTGGCGGGCAGCGTTTCATTGAGAACATGTAGACAGCAGCCTCAGCTGTGGTGAAAAGGCGACAGAAACACAGGAAGGAGCAAACTGCCACCGCTGATGCTGCCCTGCCGTCCTACAGAGACAAAAGGTGGAGGTAACAGTTGAGGATATAGCAGGTGTCATCCTCCTCCTCATTTTCTCCTTATCATGTACTTAAAGGGCGGGTCCATCTGCAATATATATATTTTTTAAATGGAAACGCCCACTCAGCCGTTGCAAAAAGCAGTGACGTAGGTTACCAAAGTAGGCTTATCGAAGGTAACCAATAAACTTATGAATAACAGGAATGCTAGCACTAGCTGAGTCAAAGTTAACTATGCTAAGTTTGGAAATAACTTAAAGGGTTATACGCGTCCTGTGTGGTAAAATTACTGCTTTTGTGAATATAGTCTTGTAGCTTTGAAGAGAGTGATATATAACGGCTTCAGTGTTCCCCGTCGGAAAGGGCTGTCTGACGGCGAAGTTGCTGGTCTCCCGCTGCATCGATCGATTAGATTGTTTGTATCATTGTGTGACTTTTGGATCCGAACTAACGTGGTTAGTTAAAATAGCATTTTGATGCTAAAACATGCGTACTTTGACCAAAATTTGAATGTTCGGATTTGAATGCATAAGGAACACCACTGGGAAGCTACAGAATGATATAAAAGCCTTAAAAAAAACTAAATAATGGACCTGCCCTTTAAGTCAGTCATCTAGTAGGTGGCAAGGGATGACTTACCAGACAGTGTACTATACAGATGTTCCTCTGGTCTTGTTTGAGCCATAGATGCATGTTCTTACACACACTGTAGAGACTGCGGAGGTTGGGGGCACGGCGCACCTGCCAGTTACACTCTGAAACCTACACACACATGAAGACACACTTAAATACAACAGAAATCTTGTATAGCTGTAGGATAACCCTACTTTAATAAGAGCAAATACTATTGGCAATTTGTATAGCCCAAAAAAAAAATATCACAAATTATTACTATTGCATTATAGAGCCAAATAGAGAATATCACTACCGACACTGTGACTGTTAAGCATAAACAAACTATCCACTCACAGCAATGACATACCCATACTGAGAGAGACAGGGGAGTTTGGTAAAGACACACACAAACACACACTTCATACCCTGTTGTGGAACCGAGAAGGCCTGTATGATCGTTTGGAGAGGTTGTAGACAGCGTAGTGGCCAGCATGACGTGAATCCAGGAACAGACGGACGTCCTCAATGTTGTTCTTTATCGCTGACTCCACCCCCTCAGCTGGGAAGGACATGACTACACGCACACACAAAAATGCAGAGAAAAAATATGTAACTAGTACATCAAAGGTTTATCCCTTTCTCCAAATGTTAAACAGATATTATGTCACTTTCACATAAGCCATGTCTGAATGACCTCGGACGTAATTTTCATCATGTAATGTAGAATCATGACTTGATGACAAAATTATGCAGAAAAATAGGGTTAAAAAGATGTAAACGTATGTTTTATTAAGGTTACTAGGCCTACCTGCTATTCTGGAGGTGATGTATGAAATATCTAGGTCCCCTTTGGCGTAGCTGTAAGAGAAATTACAAGTGCACTTATGAAAAGAGTAGGCATACAACATAGTAGGGAGGGAAAACACAAATCACTATGATAAATAAAAGAAATAAAACAGTGACTAATGTCTGGGAGACTGCACCAATATAGCCATAAATAAACAGCTTGGTAACGCACACTGGTTCAGAAACAAACAATCTTTGTATACTAATATGAGTCTGGTTTTGAAACCACAATGTTGCAGGATGGAGATGTTCCTAATCGATGCCTGAACTGGCATCTCTGCCACACAATACAGATTTTCAGCCAGTATTAATGAAGGCTGTCCCACAATCATGCAAATTAGACTAAAAAAATACCCAGTTCATTTTAAAGTAGCACATGCATCTGGCAAATGCTTGTTGTTGCATGATAATATGCTCAGGAGGATCATTACTGCCAATAGCTCCTTGGTGTTAAATATCGTTGGCAGTGAATTGATGTAGAAAGTAGGCTACCTTTGGATTGTACAACAAAAGAAATCATATTGGAACAATGACAACAGCAGAATCAACGCAATATGATTCCCACCAAATATTAAAATTGAGTACACACAAACAAACCGTAGGCCAAGCAAAGAAATTAATCTATCTATGTTGATGACACTCAATTTTATCTGGATGGCGTCAGGACAGACAGGTGGTGCTGGTTAAGACACGGATATAGCTGAAAATGGTGATTTAGTAAGCGGTGGATTCGTATTAAAACTACAATTCACTCAATCATTCAATCAGTCAGTCATTCATATTCAGCTCGACAAATGGGACAAAAGGATTTTAAGTAGAAAAAAAGAAAATCCATATATCGAGTCAGCTTTAACACCCAAAAGCCATGTGTTGCAAGTGCATGAAAAGTAAGCAAGTGAGCAGAGACATTAAAGGTATAGTGTGTAGGATTTGGCAGCATCTAGATTGCAACCAACTGAGTACCCCTCCGCTCACTCCTCCCTTTTCCAAAACTGCAGTAACGTGAGCTGCCGAGTTAAAAACCGTGGTAACGGCGTTCGCCTCACTCAGAGGTCGTACTTTCAAAGTTTCAAAAGCGTCTAGGAGAACTACGGTGGCCTTCAGGTAACGTAAAAACGTGAAAGATTCTCTCTAGAGCCAGTGTTTGGTTTGTCCGTTCTGGGCTACTGTAGAAACATGGCGGTGCAACATGAAGAGGACCCGCTCCCTATGTAGATATGAAGGGCTCATTCTAAGCTAAGGAAAACACGATTCTTAGTTGATTATACACTAATGAAAACATAATATTATGTTCCATTTCTGCTAATAGATCTCTCAAAATGTTACACACTGTCCCTTTAAAACTGTTAGTTAAAAGTGATGAATAAATGGTTAAAATAGCTCAAAGAAATTGAAAAACAGCTAAAATAGTTAGCTAAAAGTAATAGATAAATATTGAAATGGCCAAAAGTAATGGATAAAAAAGTAGAAATAGTTAGTTAAAGGTAATGAAATGGTTGAAATAAACAGAGGTATTAAGGAAGGGGTACTTGAGATTACCTGACAGGGCTAGGGGGTACATCTGACAATAAAGGTTGGGATTGGGAACCATCAATATAGGCTATGGATGTCTGTTTTTGTTGTTACAAATTCTCTGATCGGTATAACAAGGGCTGCTAAATTAACATGGACAAAACAAGGATGGATGTTGCATTTGCACTGCTTTCTGGTATCTAACTTTATAAAGATGATGCCGGTGGTATAATGCACCTTCCAAACAAAGGCCATCATTGCTATATCACCAACACCAGCTCTTTAATTTGCACCTTGTTATTAACTGGCCTATTAATTTCCTGTACCGTGCATAGAGAATATGTTTCACTTGTTTTGTCATTCGCCGATATCATTTCCCAATCATCTGACCCTTCCATTCACTCTGAAAATGATACTCATCTGTCCATTCGCATCACGCTCCGCATTCATTCAATTGAATTATTGAATGTGTGATGTTAGGATCAGCAAGCTATGATGGCGGACACGGCATAGCAAGAAGGCTTAGTAGGGTTGTTCTTCCTCTAAAATCAAACACAGACTACAGGAGCACACAGAGCGACGCATGAAGCGGACGCACTTCACCGACCCATATTTACCTCGGGTTGCTAGGTGATGGACACATAGTGGGACCATGAGGGATTGGGACAGAGAAAAGAAACAACAAAAAATAAACAAAACGACCAAACAAATGGAACAAACCGATGAAAGAATAATAACCAAATGAAACATCAAACTTTAACAAATATGAAGAGAGTGGCTGTTAAAGGAACACTTTGCTTATTCTCAACCCTTTTACACATATCAGTCACAGAGGCCGCCTGTCTATAACATCAACAATCATTGTCAATGATTGTGGCTAGACTAGATTACTCCCATCATCCACTGAGTTACTCTTATGCCAGTGGTTGTTGAAAGAACTATAAAGAGACATAACTTGAAGTAAAGTTTGTCTTTTTCTGGGAGGTTCACATCTGCAAAGTCTATCAGACAGCCAAGCAGCAAAATGTTCCTTTTAAAAAGTTAAATCTGGGGGCGGGGTAGGTAGGTATGAGTATGAATGCTTACATAGACAACCTGCAGGTGTACATTCATCTACATTTACTTCAGGTTGATGCAATTGTGATGAAACGTGATGACTGATAGAAAACTGTTATGCCATTTGGTGGATGCCGATAAAATAATTCCAAACCACGAGTGCATACTTTCAGTACACTAAATTTAAATTCTACAGTCAGCTGATTTTCATCATCAAATTGCAATTACCAAAGCAAACATGGTGGTGGAATTGTCTCGGTTAAATAAGTAATAATTATGCATATGTGAAGTTACAGTAGCCAGTGCAAAACGTGAAAAGTTTAAGTGAATGTTCAGTCAACTCCACAGGTTAACAAACATAATGTGAATCATCAGCAACACATGTCCATGTTATAGCAGGTGAGGAAAAAACAGATGAATAAAGCACAGTCAGTAATAGCTGATCTGTAATGATAATAAAGATTCACTGAAAAGTAAACCACCGAAAATGGAATATGAATAAAAACACCGGTGATAATCATGGTAACAAGGTCAGAGCAGCTTACCTGGCTACTGACTGGATGACCTTAGAGGAAGTGTCCTTTATGTTGGTGAGGAAGCGCTCTGTTCCTCCCCTCAAGATATCCAAGAGGCCGCTGCCCGACTGGTCAGGATCGTATATTCCTAAAAGAAAGAAAGAGAGAATGCTAAATATGATAGACATTGTCATCACACTAATATTGGGTTTAGCTAAAGAAATCAAGGTCAAAGTTTAACCCACAATGACAACAAAAACATTCATGCAATACTTGCATATAACAGTGTGCAAAATAGTAATATTTGCATTTTCAAATTATAAAATGAGCAGACCTAAATACATTATAAAAAGATCTGTTTACCAAGCTACAATAAATGTCTGATTAGGAAACGAAAATTGAAAAGTAAAATGCATCTTCTATGACTGTAGATGTGGGTATATAGTGTCAAAAATGGCAAATGATGAACACTGTCACACATACAAACATTTGAGAAGTGGTTCAGCAAACAGGATTGTTAGTTTAACTTTTACTTTTAGGTAAATGCATTGCATAAAATCAGTTGCTTCCAGCTGTGGTGCAGCTGCCAGATGTTGCGATACAACGACAGGCAGATGACTCAACATCATTTATTGTCCAGGCCTGATAGTATGACTGGAGCCACTCCTCAAGGGAAAGCGCAAATATGTTCTGCCTTTCGACAGATGGTTGACTGGCCGCGCAGAAATCCTCTTAATGGACAGTCACAGTACACAACCTGCACGTATGTGTGTGTGTGTGTGTGTGTGTGTGTGTGTGTGTGTGTGTGTGTGTGTGTGTGTGTGTGTGTGTGTGTGTGTGTGTGTGTGTGTATGGAAAAGCCTATTATGCTCATTTAAAGAAAAGGTGCAGATAAACAACATAAATATTATTTTCACACCAAGTACCTTCAGCTTGTGCTCTTAATCTTAATTAAAATAATCCTAAAAACAGAAGCAATTTCTAGAGCTCCCACACTTTGCTTCAATCTGCTTCAGCGATACTGTAGGGAGGGAAAGTCATCGTGCCAAATGTCAATATATGCTTTGTAAAGTTTGTTTTCTTTAACACCCATTTTGGCAGGTAATCAATCCTGTGACTATTATATTCTGCTATAGATTAATACTATAAGCAATTTATAAGCGGAGCATACCAGCCATCACAGCCGGTGACATTAAAATCTCACCTTGTTGAATCTATTACACAAACTACATGTGAGGCTCAAGTTTACGGTCCAGATCAGTCGAGGTTAGTGGGTTACAGAGTGACTAGACATTGAGGCGGTGAGAGGAAACCATGTTTAACAAAAAAAACGACTGAGCAATGAGATTGAGAGTAAAATATCTCATCACGTTGGGACATTTCCACCATCATGATTCTTTAATTCTCCATGCAAATGCTCTAACCATAATTTCTAACACATATGATGATCTGGAACTGACCTACTGACAGTTGCTCAAAGGAGGAGACTTTTTAGTTTGTGTGGTCATAGGTGAACTAACCAGATGACTCATTATCATGTGAAACTCTCAGATATATGGGTGGTGTCTGAATATGTCTGTGTGCGTGTGCGTGTGCGTGTGCGTGTGCGTGTGCGTGTGCGTGAGAACATTGTGTTCCCGAATCATTAGAAATTGGGGGTTATAAAAGAAAGAGCAGTTTAGTAAAGTGTCTTTCTCAGCCGCACCTCAGAAGCACAATTAGAAGACAGCTCTATGTTTTTTTCTAAGTAATAAAATTTAGTTATTTTGACAGTTTGTTAGAGTGCAGCATAACACATTTATGGATATGCTAAGGGTTCATTATGCTGCTTATTTTTCTCAAAGTCCCCTCTACTTGTATCTAAGAAAAGCTGAGCCCCCACACCCCGTTTTAGTGTATTAAATGAGTTTATCTTTCTTTAATGAATATAACTCGTCAGCTAAACGCCAACAAATATGGATATTTTGTTAAAAACATATAAGAACATCTATTTTTTTTCAATACATTTTGACTTTTGGACTTTACAGCACTCTGGAGATGTTTGGAAATGTTTGGATCACATGAGTCCAACACAAACCCACACAGCCACCACTTTAATCCAATTATACAAATAGTATAATTAGTGTAGCCTGATCTTTATCTGTCACTGTGCAGAAATACTGGGTTTAACCAAAATGTGGCCTACTGAGCAGCAAATATATATAGCTTTCTAAATAGTTTTATATACAGACTATGGCATAAATTATCCAGTAAGTGTGTTGTTATGATTTTAGTCATACATGTGCAAATCAAATTTTGACAATCTCAACCCGCTGAGATCTTTGGCTCCCCCCTAAGAGGGGCCCGGACCCCAGGTTAGGAACCACTGCCTTATGGGGTTATAGGTTGTTCTTCAGCAAATCAATGAGTTGTAAAATTTCACTTTTGGAAACAGGACACTGACATGACACTACTGCTGTTTTCACACAGGTTTTCAACTTTGCGCTCCCCACCTCAAGTGTGAACACTCAAAACAAAGAAACACTATATAAAACAAACACAAACACGGACCCAAACCCACAGAGAGCATCATATTGTCATGCAAACAAACTTTTACCTGCATTGTTTTGGACGTTTTGGATCTGCATGGGCGGCTGGGCTCCGTTGTTGCCAAAACCTCCGTTCTGCTCCAGCAGCTGCAGACATTCATAGCCGTCATACACCGGACGCCAGCAGTAGTACGCACTCAACATTGTAACAGGTAAGTCAACAAAATGAAGACCATAAAAAACTTTAAAGAAACTTGCAGCCAGGACCTAAGATGAAAACAAATCTTCCTTGGTAATGTAAAAGATTGCCATCTAAAAAAATGGAAATAATACAAAAAAAAACAAATTATGTTCCAGCAAAGAACAAAAATAGGCCTTGATCGAAAATAATGGCCAGAGGACCACAAATAGAGGAACAGAAATCCTGAGTGTTAAGCAACAGGTCTGCTCTCTGTCCCAAAATGTAAAATCACCAGTTCAAAAGAATCACAAAAAGTAGCACAATCATAACACATTTCAAAATAAAAAAAAAATCGTTTGTGTCAGACGTGCTAGAAAACATATTTTTCAGATAAGAACTGGAGTGTCTGCGTTAAGGCAGCCAGACAGATTGTGCGTCTCGCTTCCCCTCCGAGAGGTCTGCCGCATTTCCCTCTCAGTATTTCACTTCCATCTCTTCCTTCACAAGTTTTCTGCTCTCCCTCCTCTCTGCTCCATCTCACAGTCTGCCTCTCCATATGTCTGTGCCGAGAAGCAGCAGCGAGAGGAGGAGGAGGAGGAGGAGGAGGAGAACAAGAAGGTGGAGGATTATAATCTCCTTATGTCCAGCAGGGAAACCCCTTCTTAACTCTAATCAGATCAGCGATCGCCAAATCTGCCTTCACCCTGCAGCACACATTCAGCAGGATTCAGTTTGGTCAGAAATTGGTTGGGATACAGAAGAACTTCAGTTTACCAATTTGTCCGGAGCAATGGCATAATCTAATCTCAATAAGAATATGATGAAAGAGGCAAGTGTCTGCAGTACTAAAGCTCCGGAAAATGGATTTTCCTACAGTGGTAACCAGTGTAGGATTTACAGAAAAAAACTAAAGTATTCAAACTTTTAATTGGGATAGAAATATAATTCAGGATCCATACACTGGTTCAGCTATATATAATCATGTGTCATGTGTACATTGCACACCAGGATGTTGTTGGAAGAAAGAAGAATCACTGTAAACCTGGAGACTTTTGACACTGAAATCAGCTTTTCATACTGTTAATTCACAACTGCGAGTGCGGATTTGGTGATAAGTACCAGGCTTTGTATTAAGAGTCATAAGAGGCTGCGGCCGCTTAGTCTGTCAATGCTTTTCTATTCCACAACTGTGGCGGAAATTTTAAATCTGATATAAATGAATTAGCTACTGTGGGTGCCACACAAAACACTGCTTTACTACTGAAGTGTTGGTATCACTTCATGCTTGTTTTTAATGTCAGTTTCATCTTTATGTCTCTCTGTCTCTTTGGACCACGCCAGCTGGGAAGGAGAGGAGCCTGGGAAAGAGAATACAGACTCCTTTGAGCCTGCCACTGTGTGTGTGTGTGCGTGTGAGACTGAGCAAGTGCAACCACAACAGCAACTTCAGAGTGTGTGTGCACGTTAACACACACTGCGGTAGAAGCTGTGTGGTCGGCCAGCCAATAGCCTCTTCACAGGCTGGCAGACACTGAGGATGCGCCCCTGTGTCTCAGCCAAGCGACTTGTTTACTCCAAAATGCACATCGTGAAAGTTGTCACCTACTCAAAACTGATGCCGAAGCCACTAATAGACAGTTGGAGATAAGGATAACACCTTTAAATGTCTCTTGGCTGGGAGAACAGACTCATTCATCAGCCACAGCCATAATTTTGCTGAAAATCTATCTTTCGAAATCTGTTTGTTTTAATCTCAATCAAGAAACCAATGACTTTCATTTCAAGATAAAGGCTTGAAAAATAGCACCACAAACAGCGACAGAACAGCACAGCACGGTAAACGTCTATGTGCTAAAGATAACATTACTACTTGATGGTGAAGGAGAAGTTTTATTATAGTATCGCTTTTTAAATCTAGTGCCGTAGTATTTTTTGTTTCAAACACTATCATGCACACACCACCTACCTCTGTAATGGGAGACTTGGGGTTGACGTTGCGTGCTGCTGCTATCTCCTGGAGCTGGTTGACCAGCTCTGTAATAGACAGACGCTCCTCTGGGTTCACCTTCAGCATGGAACCTGGAGGAGGAGGAGGAGGAAGACGAGGAAAATGTAACAAATCTGAAGAGGTTGCACAAAAGAAACAATTCTTGAACAGTTATATCATTTAATTGTGGAAATGTGGATGTATTATTATTAATTAATGAAAAAATATCATTAAATCACACACACAGCTATATCAACGTGAATAATCAGCATTATGAAAATGTGCTATTTAAATACATATTCTTTTGAGGTTTATGATCCAGTATATTTTTGTGCCACTGTTTGCAGGAAATATATAGATTTACATTTTCCACCAGGTGGAGCTGTTTAACCTAATTAGATTAGCTGTAACATGGTACTGGTTGTGCTGCCAATATTCAACTTGTGATGGCATTTCTTTCTACGGTGTCTATACTCGGGTTTCCACCAAGAAGTTCCTGGTGATTTTAGTCTCGGGGCTACTTTTCAAGGAACTGAAAGGTTCCTTTAGTCTATTGTTATCTGCGTTTCAAAGCGGTCTAAAGACCTGCGAAGGTTAGGCAAATTATTCCGCTGAAGTATGAAAATGCAACATGACATGGGACGAGGGCTGCTGGTGGTCACAGCGGTGAACACACTCTGCAGCCTGCAGGTCAGTGTGTTTCATCTAAAAACACGTTGAAAATTTTTTTTTGTGGTTAGGTTTTTTCTCACTTCGACGATATTTACTGCTGCATCGTATTTACTGATGCACGTTGGATGTAATGAATAAAATGCAGCGGAGGAAAATTAAACTAAGAGCGTCTGTCTCCACAGTAAATCATCTGTTGAGTGTTTGATGGTTATTTATTTATGCTTTAGAACCTAACCGCAATGAAACAATCAGAAAATAACATTATTTTCTCTCATTCACAGCACCGCCGCACGTCTGTCTCTTCTACCGCTCACCCTCTCCGCTCGCTCGATCGATCTCTCTCTCTTTTTCTCTCTGTCTTTTTTAAAATGAGTCGGGGAGCCGACAGCAAAACCGAACATTACTTTTAATGTTATCAAACAAAGAGACTCTTCCCTCGTACTAAATCAATACTGGAGTGCTTCCTTGTTTTATGAATGAAGCGGTACAGTTGAAGCAGCAGTGTTGTGTGTGTGTTTGACCAATCAGCGACGATCATCCCTGCAAACTACACCCTAAAAGCTCCTGTACTTTCAGAAAGTACTACCCCCAACCAGGTCCTTTTAGGGGGTAAAAAGGCCCCATAAAATGTCCCTGGAACATAATTTAGACCCTGGTACCTGCAGTAAAAATGTTCCTCAAAAGGTTCTTAGTTCCTGCGGTCGAAAGAGGGCTTATTTGAATGTTATGTTTAAAGGTGCCATCCTAAACGTGTTTCTGGCTGGTAACGGTGACAGTAAATTTGACATATGGTGACATCTGTGACTTGTGGGCAAAAAGAGTAGAGTGAAACAGAGGGATGAAAGAATAAATGGACAGAAAAGCAGAAACTAAAGTACATACGTATGAGGTTGTGATACACAGTGTACTTGACGTCGTTCTGAGGAATGGAGTATTTCCCGTTGACGATTTGCAGCTTGGCTCCCTCCTCAAATGGGTGCTGCTTAAAACACAACAGGTAGAGGATGCATCCCAGGGCCTGCATGGAAATAATAAAGACAACAACAAACTGTCAAGGAGCCGTTCTTAATGAACAGAAAATAAAACAAATCAACTAACAGTCTGTTAATGATCCTACATAATAAATTAGCTTTTAGTTGTTTTCAGAAAACGTGATGTTTTGATCTTTGATGATCTTGGATTAGCTGTGACGTTGGGAAACAGAAAATAAAAAGGTAAAAACTCTGACCCAGATGTCCTGTTTCTCATTGATGGGGAAGTTGGAGTAGAGATCGATCATCTCTGGCGTTCGGTACGCTGGAGTGGTGTTTCTTGTGATCTACACACAAACAGAAAAAAAAAATTAAACACACAAGCACTGCTGACCACAGTGGGTTTTTTTTTTTTACAGTAGATAAAACCAACATGTTAATAAATCTTGATGTTCATCTGAGCCATATTTTTTTCTCTGAGACAAATTTATAAAATTCTGAAAATGCTTTGAGAACCATGGGAAAAACTTCTTTCTTCTGATTGTTTTTATGAAAAGGACACACTGTTTTCCATCATAAAAAAGCTCTTCCCTCAAGCATCTCTTTTGTGCTACCAGCCTGATTACAAGTGCCAGATAGACGCGCAGATTATTACATTTAGAAACCAGGATCTCCGGGGTCCTGCATACTGAGGTCATCTGTGGCAAAGCTCCGGTGTGTGTGTGTGTGTCCGTGTGGTAATGGTAGAAACATAATTAACCTGATTGATCGGTGCTTCCTGGACCTGGAGCTGTTAATTCAATCAAACGTTTCTGGTTTCTGTCCAACACCGTGACGTCAGTATTGTCACTGATCCACTGTACCTTCTGAATGTGTTATGAATGTGAGAATACATTATGCGCTCCAAGAAAACTGGCTGTTTTTTAAATTAAAACCTCAAATAAAAAGGTTTGTGTAGTGTGAAATGTTCATGCAATTACTCAACTTTTTGTCTGTGAAGCAGACTATATCCTAAATTCACAAACATGTATAAACGACCCCTGGTACAACATAAATGTATCATTCAGTTACAAATGTTGACCTTTTTTGTGACAATGTATTCCATTACAACTTCAGAATTCATATTTTAAGTTTATGTATGTTAAAACTGTATGATATAGATTATTTCAATATTATTGGAAATAAGAAAAACAACTTTAAGATTTTTTTTTAAAGACTGTATTGTATAAAAAGGGCCCTATTGAGACAAACCTCGAAGGTACAGTGTGTAGGATTTGGTGGCATCTAGTGGTGTGGTTGCAGATTGCAACCAACTGAGTACCCCTTCGCTCACTCCTTCCTTTCCAAGACTGTGGTAACGTAAGCCGACGAGTGCAAAACCGTGGTAACGCCGTTCGCCATCCTTACCATAATAACACTACTTTAGGAGCAGTTTCACAAACATGTCTGAGAACTACGGTGGCCTTAAGGTAACGTAAAAAGGTGAAAGGTTCTCTCTAGAGCCAGTGTTTGGTTTGTCCTTTCTGGGCTACTGTAGAAACATGGCGGTGCAACATGGCGGACTCCATGGAGAAGACCCGCTCCCTATGTAGATATAAACAGCTCATTCTAAGCTAACGAAAACACAACGATTCTTAGTTTCAGGTGATTATACACTAATGAAAACATAGTTATGAATATTATATTCCATTTCTGCTAATAGATCCCCCGAAATGTTACACACTGTTCCTTTAACTGATGTTAGAGTGTGTGTGTGTGTGTGTGTGTGTGTGTGTGTGTGTACCTCGTCCTCCACCATGGACCTCTTCTGAGCCGACCAGCTGTAGTCGGGGTAATGTGACACTGTGGTGGCGCTGCCAAAGTCACAGAGCTTGATGGTGCCCTGGTTACTAATCAAGAGGTTCTCAATCTGCAACGTATCAAGTGAGCGGAGGGTTAGCATGTCAGTCAATACACAATTAATTACCAATTAGTAATCCTAATAGGCCCTGATTTACAGTGCGATCAGTTGTTTTAAATTGCAGCATCTTATTCGTACGATACAAATGTAGTCAAACTGAGGTGTTGCATTTAATTCATTCATTCCAGAGTGCTGCATATTATGGATACTTCATCATTCACTCGTCCAGCTACCGAGGAACAACAAACCTTGAGGTCTCTGTGTGTGATCGGAGGCTTCTGTTTGTGCATGTGCTGCACGGCGCGGCACGACTGGTAGAAGATTTTCAGCACTGTGTCACATGACAGGAGAGCCCTCTGCTCTACCCGCTTTATAAAGTCCACCAGCTGACCTGAGGCACAAGAGATAGAAAACAGATGAATGAATGAAAACCCATAAGTAACATCTGTCACTACACAGATGCCTGTTTGTGTCTGTTGATTGTAAGTTTTCTGATTCATTTGGGAAAGCATGAGACACTGCAGATAAGTCTTCTATCATGCAATAAAATAGTTAATCAAATAATGAAAATGTGCTTCACACACACCGAATAAATGACTGAAGAGAGTTAATACATAACCTAAAAGGCTAAGTTAGGTTGCTTACAAAGCTGAAAAAGACAATGACTGGATGAAAACAAGTTCTGTTGTAAATGAACAGTCAGACAGGAAGTAGAGCAGGAAGCAGAGCAGAAAGTAGAACGGCCGCAGACGGGAAACGGTTTCATCACGAGCCTTTCGGTTAGAGTTACTAGGGAACGGTTCTGACCACTCAGATTTACTGCAGTTTGGTTTGATGAATGAATTAGTACCGATTCAGCAGTGAACAAAGGTAGAGGTAGAAGACAAAGTAGAAAATAGTGAGAAAATGTTACCTTTACACAACTCTGTGAGGATCAGGAACTCGGCCTGTCCGGTGTCCGACTCCTCCTTACTGATGGAGGCAGCAGAGCAGAACTGAACCATGTTGGGATGACCCGACAGCTTTTTCTATAGAGCAAGCAGGTCAAGGAACATAAACACTACTGTGGCTTCAGGTCAGTCATTTCAGAATCTCACTCATCATCCTCTGGTGACAGAGTTGGGAGTGTTTACCATGTTGCTTGTCCAATCTACCAACCACTTTGGAGGGTGTTTTTGTATGATAAGAAACAAAGTGACTAATTAAACAGAGAATCTAATGAGTCATTGCAGCCATTGATCTCCAACGATTTCAGTTCACCTACTCTGACATGCACTTTGATGCATAGCCAAGCAAAGCAACAGTCCGTTTGGCTAGTCCGAATCCGAGGGAAATTGACACTTTTGGTTTGTTTATTTAGTCTGGTTCAGTTTCACAGTGCACAAATTAAAGTGGACCAACTAAAAAAAAGAATTTTGCTGAGGGGCGTGTAGGTCATCTCTAGGGCCGCCACTTCTATGCAGGGAATCACAGACTTTGAAATATTGCCATCAAAGTTTTTCACTTCAGTTTCTGCACTAATCTGCTGTGCGCATGAATCCTTTCTCCTCCAGTTTATCTCTAATAACTTTATATACGCCATTATTTTTTTTGACTTTATTTATCATATTCTGTATGTTCTGTTTGGCCCAGATGTCAAGTCCTCTCTCACTCATGTTAACCTGATGTTTACCTCTGACCATCTCAACAAATGCCAGCGCTGTCAGCCTATTATCCCCTGCGTTTTGGTTTACTTCATGCAATTGGGTCAGATTATGTTCTCACTGTAATCGAACCGCACTGGGTTCCCTTGGAGACCACCTCTCGCAAGTGGTCTTGGACCGGTTGTTTTGGTCCGCACCAGAGTACGATTCCTGCGCTCATAACTACCCAAACGAACCGCACCAGATGTTCGATTAAAACAGACTAAATGTTGTCTTGTGAAAGCACCCTCGAAAGAGCAATTGTAGTCTAAAACTGTACCGTAGCTAGCTGAAAGCAGGAAGAGATGATGGTTGGATGATAGGAAGAATTCCCTGGTGGTGACTTCAGACTTTATTTTTCTGACTCATCAGCATTCGAGGCATTAAACATTATGCAAATAATCAAGTTCTAAAAACACAGTGTTGCAATGGTACCAGGAACGCAGCGCTTCATTTACCAAAAGCCTGTCTCTCTACACAATGTCCTACACAGCATGAAACAACTATTGTGCAAGAGATGTCCCAGCAGTTTTAGCTGCTGTGCTGGCCAAAAGGTTTGTTAGTCATTGATAAAAACTGTAACCCCATAACATAAAATGTCTCCAGAGACATTGAAGTGCAGTGGATGCTTCAGTGATTTGACTTTTAGATGCACAAAGGTATCTTCAAATGATCTTATTCCTTCTGGCAACCACTGAAATCTGTGAATGAAAACCATTCAGGATTATTTATTTTCTGCCCTGCTCATCACTTCTTCTCAAACAAGAAACACACTAGAGTGCTTTAGGAAAGATTCACAACTGATAAGCTTTTAAGGACAGAATCACAAAGCAGTCTGTGTTTGTGAAACCACCATGCTATTATAAAGTTAAACAATGTAAATATATATTAGTTCTGGTATTGCGCATTCTGACACTGTGTGGTGTTGCCAGTAAACTACGAGTGATCTATTAATGACAGTATACGACGCTGTAGATGCATCCCACAATCTTGTGAAGTCATGGGTTACAGTTTAACTTGTCACATGTTGCTCTCTCTCAGAAATGATCATAAGAAAAAAAACAATTGTCTTTTCATCAGGCTCTGGAAATGATAAAGGATACCATGAAGCAGACTTCCTGTATGATTTCCTTGTTCTTCTCTTCCTCGTTGGACAGCAGCCTCTGAAACAAAAGCATCCACACAGACAGTTGGTTTGTTGTTGTTCTGTGATCCTCGTTTTATGACTGACTGACCTAACATTTTCAATCAATAAACAGCCTGTACACTATTTGTTTGAACATGAGAGAAAACTGATTATCACATTAACTTCTCCTTCTCTCATTTTGTAGTTCCCGTCCGAATGTATAATGAGAATTATTAGACCCTATATAGTGGACTCAAAGTATCTCACAATGCATCGTGAAGAGTAGTGTACAACTATGGTCACTAACCGAGAAGTACTCCATACCATCATGCATTGCGCTGAAGAAAAAATGGCAGATGGACCGGAGATACAAGATTTTGGCCATATAATCCAGCCTTATACTAAATACTGAGGAACTTTCAGTGTCTGCAGAGTTTAATTTAGTTGAGAAATGCATGAGTACACATACATTATGGACAGAATTATAAAGTATACAGCAGATGGTCCTCACAAAATCAAAACTGTGCCATAATTATTTGAGCCTCGTCGTTCTCTAAGATACAACTTGCTTCAAGGAATGTTTCCTGAGCAACGTGATCGACAACATAGCAGGAGAAGGTCACATTTTTTTAACAGTTTAATAATCTCGGGTTAGCAGCATAGCATAGTGTCTAAATGTATGTGGAGTGTTTTACTGTGAAGGGTCAACTCCACTTAGATGTTAAAGTCCAGTCATATGCAGTAACACAGTGCATACTGATCAATATGTAGTATTCACTGCATATTACAAGTATGTACTGTAGAGTGCAGGATCGATGTGGACAGAGTGAATGTTCCTGATTCAGTTTATCATTTATAAACATTGCCATGCCTACTAACAAATGAGTGAATGAATGAATAAAGTGGGTGAAGTTTACCTTTAGGGCGTAGTCTTTACCACTACTCATGTCCTGGGCTTCATACACAAAGGCAAATCCACCTGAGAAAACACAGAGAGCAGCCAGGATGTCATTTAAATGATTTACTGGTGATTACATCTACATGAATAGTACATGCACTATTAAACTCTTAAAAATGATACATAATCGTGCAATGTATTGCATAAATTGTGTCACACAGAGCAGGATGTGTTGTAATACGGTTTCATGGAGCTACTGTCTTGAATTAATGTCACATTTTCTATGTCTCATTTGTTCTGGTATGATTTGGTGTACTTTAATGTGTTAAAGTGATGACTGGCTGTGTTGGTATTTTATGTATATGTCACTGTGCTCTGTGACATCACCTTGGGCAGTTATTTAAAAAAAAAAAAAAGACAAAGAGGCCAAAAATAAAGGGAACATATCTTAGAGCTGATTTTTAACTGTACGAAGTGCTTTGGGGTGGGTTGGGGTGGATAAAACTTTATCTATCCTGACGGAAATGGATATTTGCAGATGCAATATAAAGTGGAAATAGTGCAAATATAAAAAGTCTGCGATAACATTAAGGTGCAAATCCAAATTATATACCATGCCAAAATCAGCTTACCAGTATGGATTAACGGTAGGGCTGCACAATTTTGAAAAAATATCTAATTGTGATTATTTTGATTGTGATATGATTTGCGATATCAGAGGATATTATAATTTTTACATCATTATTCTCATTTTCATTGAAAAACAAATTAAAATGATTATGATGTGATTTTTGCAGGGATCTGTACCAAACAAAGATGTTTTCTTAAGTCTGTAGAATATGATGTTTAAGCCAGGACATCTCTGCGGTATAACAATATTTAATTTAAAATGGTATTTTGACACACATTTCGCCACTAAACAAATATTGTGATTTCCTACTCATCCTGTGATTTGAAGTAGTATAAGAGTACATGGCTAATACAGAATGTTCATGATTATGTCCATCATATGCACATTATGTCCTGTTATGTCAGATGAGTCAGTTGTAAGGAGTTGAGCTGTAATGATAAAAGATCTGAAGTAGGTGGAGATAACACCAGGATAACACCACACATCCCATCCCCTTCCACAGGATACTGAATCATTAAGTTTTACCTCATGACCGCAGAGAGAGCACTAAAACCTCCAGCAGCGCCCTGCTGCTGCACACACTCATTAACGTTTAAACCTGGAAGCTGCCAAGTATCACCACAGTCTGATCTGCTGGCCACTGAGCAGCCACACTGGAGAAAGTTGGAGCTTAGGTGCCTTGCTCAAGAACAACACAACAAGCTCACTTCTGTAACCTATGGGCCTCCGCTAAGCTCTACACATTTTCACTGAAGGTGTGGCTACAACCTGAAGTGGTGACACTGTGGGCAACACTGCAGTAATAATGAGACTGATATTAGGGAGGTAGTTTAGCCTGCTATGACATTTTTCTGATCTTTCACAGAAGAACATACAGCTGGACAGACTGTTCTCAATTGGACATACTTTTTTATAGAACAGCACCACATTGCTCTAATTACAAAGTAATTGATGGAACAAATCATGGCTACTGAGAGCCATTGGTCATAGTTTAGCTAAGTAACAGTTGTACTGTGTACGCTACCGCTAAATTAAAATTATAACAATAACTATCAATACATAAACATAACTGCTTTTTAAACATCACAATTTATTTCTTGTGAATTCTTATTTTGACATTTAAAAGCCACTGGCCCAAATCCAATGTCCCCCCCTGAGACCTTAAGCCCTGAACCCTCAGAGACTTGACTGACATCACCTGGTAAATGGTTGAGTGTGAGAGGCTGCAAGGGCTTGAAATGGTATAAATAAATATGAATGGGACAGCACTTTGCGGCGACGCATCACGTTGCCTTGACGACGCCAATTGTGGGTTTTTATTTTACGTGTTTTCTTCCAGGCTCTTGCCTTACGAGAGGAGAGGTAACTGTCAAAAAATCTACTTGTTTTTGTCAAACTGCATTAAGCAAAATTAAAAGAAATGGTTGATGAATAAACCAGGTGTGTAATATAGACTTCTAATTCTCTGATTTCATGTGTTTTTTAAGTACCAATTAAAATCCTTAATATTATTGTTTCTGTGTAAATTTAAATATGCCTGGCTGAACACTCATGTGCTGTGCTCCTTGTTTATTTTTTTTACTCTTTCGGGCTTCCCCTGGTAACCACGGTAACCCTGTGTTTAACATCACACCGCTATGAATTGTGGGTAATTCCCACAGGCACAGTCTGCAGAAATGCAGACTTACGGAAAGTGTTCATAAAGGGCTCAAAATGTCTGCGAGAGAGCCCTCAAGGACTTGACGATTTGACAGTGGCCTTAAACCCTCACGGACTTTGCGGGAACGCGCCTCAAAGTCTGTGAGTCTGTGAATGTGGACATTGAGATTGGGCCTCTGTGTCTAGTGGACAAAAACCTTTGCTTTCCTAACTTTTTCATCAAGTGTGTGTGTTTGTGTATGTCTATGTATTTAGCAAGCCATAGTCCAAACAAGGCCTGGGGTGGAGGTTACCATTGTGATGAGTAAATCAACTACCAGCCTCGCTTGAACACTTGAATGAGTGCAGTCAAGATTGTAATCTTTAAAGCTGTATTTACACAGGAAAGATTACTCAGGTGTGCACAGTGGCTTTTATTTTGCCCGTCCTGATTTTTTAACCTGGTCTGGGATTCAAACCAGCAACCTGATGGTCACGCACCCTTATGTCTTTAGCATGAAGGAACAACGCTGGTTCAGTTGCATCTTTTGAGTCCATGAGCTTACTACAATCACTTAGCACGAAGCGTAACCAGAACATCAAGCAGCAACAGTTACGTGCCATGCTATAGTGACTTGTCCCCGGTGTGGGGATCACATGTCTTCCTCTGTGTCTGTCTTGTGCTGGCAAAGGGAGGGACTGAAAACTGAAAGGCTCCATTTCCTTTGCTCCAGTTACAAATCCATTCCAAGAAAAACACTGAAATGGGGGAAAAAAATCTTACTCCATCATACTCAAACTTTTCTAAATCTGAAGTAAATCTTGCTGGGGCATGCAATCTTTGTGGCTGTGTTACATCATCGGACACTGCAGGATAACATATTTTTGTTGGCCAACCCGGAAGTTTGCATCGACAAAAACGTTCCCTTGACAAAAATTAAATGGGATTTTTCCATTGGATTTTGTATTATTGCAGAAAATAAGCTCTGTGGCAAACAAACGTTTATGATACTTATACGTTTTGTTCAGCAAGATAATCTTCACAAATGAACACCACTTTTATGATTTTAGAAGCATAAATGCAATCGCCAGAAGTAAAAAGCTAACGTTAGGCCATAAAGGAACTACACCACAGTTGTATGACTTCAAAGTCACCACCACTAAGATAAAGGCGGCCTACTGTTCACCGCAATGACGTTTAGTAGTCTCATTTAGCCACTTGTTAGCAACCACTTTTTTTAAGACATGTAAAAAGCTTCATGAGTGGGATATTTACTGACGTATTTTATGTCGTAGAACAAAACTTTTAAATCTCTTAAGCTTGTGTTAACCACAGACCTTATTTCAGACATCTAACTAAAAACCCATTTACTTCAAGACGAGGGAATTGGAAGCGCTAATATTATAATTCATTTCTGGGTTTTAGGATTTATTTCTATAGCACTCTATTACAGGAACACATAAGAAATGAAAACAACAGCTTATCCACTCTAGCTCTGAATAAAGAGACCTCTCTTGTCTACAGTTTCACCTGCTCAGAGGACGGCATACACGCCAAAGGAAAGGAGAGACCAGCCAGGTGCCGCTGTTCCAAAAAACCTGTTTAGTTATGTGAAGATATTCATCTCTGCCTCACTAACCTGAAGAATACAGAGAATGTGGTTTGAAACTGAATTCAGTACTACGACGATGACAACCACCACTTGTGTGATGACTTTCTTCAACACATCGCAGCGGTTTCCTAAATTTACCCAACAGCATTATGTGGCTTCCCAAACCGATTCTCTGAAGTTGAACAAAAGTTGAACGAGCATTGCCAGCAAACAGACAAACTAGTCATAGCCCTAAAAAAAATAGAACCCTCTGGTTACAGCCATCCATTGTATTATCTTGCCAAAGATCTGGTTGAGGAAACACAACAAAGACTCCTTTCAGAGAGCAGGATGGTTTGGTGTAAAATGATCTTGAGTTGTACCATCTGCTTTGATTTTAAAACTCTTGTTTGTCTACTTTAACCTCTCTTTAAACAACTATCAGAGCTGAGGATGTGCCATCACAACAACGTGTTTATACTGTTGATCAGAGTGGAATTAGTGCTGAAACAATTAGTATGTCTACAGAAAGCTTTAATAATCAGTTAAGTTATCATTTACCAAGCAAAATGTAAACCATTAACTGGTGCTTCTGTGAACATTTCTCTGTTTAATAGCTTTGTTACTTGCATAATGTGATGCGATGGGCATTTTACACTATTTTCTGTAATTTAAAAGGCTTCAAAATCAACCCGTTAATCAATTTGTTGCAGCCTTTATTGGTGAATCTGCTCTTATGGTTTTTATAACATTATGCAAAGCTATATCTAAAAGAAAGGCATTGTTTTCTACACATACATTTGGAGTGCAGTTGGGACTGAATACCTCAGAATGAGTCAGAGAGTTGCGAAAAAAAAAGGGGACATGGAAGTGGGGAACAGTTTCCTTGCTCTCAAGGTGATGAAGCAATCTGTCCGAATTAGTCAACAGGTTCCAAGTAAGGTGGACAGAGACGGCTCACAAGTTTTCAAAGACACGACAGAGAAACTTGCCAACTTCTTCAATGTCAATCTGGTTTTTGTTACAGTTTTTCCACCAACTACGTTAGGTGAAAAGCCAACAGTTTGTTGAGAGGACTAATTTAAAAGGAGTGCCACAGAGGCCAACTTTGCCTTAAGAGTTTGTTAAAAAAAAAATCATAAATAAATAGCTACAATTAGTTATTGTACCTAATAATATTACTTTGTCTGTTATTTTGCTGGTTTGTGTTGTACGACGCAAGTTTGTCTGCTGAACCACTGAAAACACACCATGGATGAGTTGAACTCTGACCTACTGGTCTGACCACGCTAAAAGCTCTGTTGACACTGAACAATGACTGACTGATTTTTGGGGCCGAACTGACCTCCTGCATGTGAAACAACAGATTTTAAAAATGTATTTGTGGTTAAATCAATTACAATTTGTGTTTGAATCAGAGTCAACCAGTATTCTTTATTAGACTACACTCAAAATAAAGATATACATTACTAATTTACTGTCTGCTCTACCAGCCACTATTGCACGTAACTAAACATGCATGACAGTATAGTGAGACTGCCTTGCCACTTCACAAAGGGCAAGAGTCCCTGTTCCCTGCCACAGAGAAGAAACCTGATCTTTGGGTTTGCACGTGTAACCAGAGTCGTTGTATACATACAAACAAATACAGGCTGCTATTTCACATTCAAACTCACACACATTATTTTAATCAATTGTTGCTGAAATAGATGTTCCTTAGAATTTTGCAAAATAGGATGATTGGACACAGCCAAATGGTATTTTTTGTGGTATTGTATATAAGAAAATAGGGGTGGGAAAAATCAGGCCCCACGATACGATATTATCACAATACTTATGTTGTGATATGATCTTATTGCAGTTTTAAACATTTTGCGATAGGCCGAGTATTGTGATAAGATATACTGTGATATATTGCCTTTTTTCCAACTGCAAATTATGCAGTTTGTCAACATCTGTATTATCTAATAAGATACAGTTTTCACTCTGTTCATCTCACTTCAATCATTTTTATTGCAGCAAAATGGGAGTCAGTCAAGCAGACAGACTGACCAACACTGTCATAACAACATAAATGCTGCATCAAGCATATATAATAATTTGGGCTGTCAAAGTTAATGCGATAACACGTTAATGCAATTAATTTTAATGCCACTAATTTCTTTAACGCATTAACACAATCAATCTTTTGGAGGTTGTAGCGGGCTCAGTTTTAAAGCTAGAGTGACGATACTGGCACCATATGAAACTAGAAAACCTAAGGAATCCATTGGTATCCACCATGTCATACTAGCTTGTCGCCAACGTTAAATAACACTCCAAAGTTCTGCTAAATTTTGGTGAGGAAAAACTGGCATGGCCATTTTCAAAGGGGTCCCTTGACCTCTGACCTCAAGATATGTGAATGAAAATGGGTTCTATGGGTACCCACGAGTCTCCCCTTTACAGACATGCCCACTTTATGATAATCACATGCAGTTTGGGGCAAGTCAGCACACTGACAGCTGTTTTTGCCTGTTGGGCTTGAGTTTGCCATGTTATGATTTGATCATATATTTTTATGCTAAATGCAGTACCTGTGAGGGTTTCTGGACAATATTTGTCATTTTGTGTTGTTAATTGATTTCCAATAATAAATATATACATCAATTTACATAAAGCAAGCATATTTGCCCACTCGCATGTTGATAAGAGTATTACATACTTGAACAGATAAAAAATGTGCGATTAATCACGATTAATTATGGTTAATCATGCGATTAATCACGATTAATTATGGTTAATCATGCGATTAATCTTGATTAAATATTCTAATCGACTGACAGCCCTGATAATATTATAAATCAATAATAATGATAAAAAAATGATAATGATAATATTTTTTATTTGAGATTGCAACTGACTAGCGAGGTAGTCAAAAAAGCTTGCTGATGCCGACCTTCCAAGAACCAAATGTAAAGATTTAATCAACAGCACATTTTCATCTTTTGTTGTCCATTTGTTTCCTTTGCAGCCCTAGCCAGAAACACATGAATAAAAGATAAAACTGAGGGATCAGGGAAGGAGAAGTACTGGCACTCAACCAATCTCTCATTTGATGTCACAAGATAAAAAAAACAGGAAAAGATCTGCAGGTGCTTAGATGTGATTGTAATCAACATAAAAAACATACCCCATTTATGCATGAGCTGTGGTAACAACATTGTCATCACTGATAGTTTTACTCATGCCTTTCTGCTCCCTCTATTATGATCTCTCTCTCTCTTGAGTCAAACATGAGTTTACGTGGTTTGGTGTAAAATGATCTGAGTGAGTTGTACCATCTGCTTTGATTTTTAAACTCTTGTTTGTCTCCTTTAACCTCTCTTTAACCAACTATCATAGCTGAGGATGTGCTATCTCAACAATGTGTTTATACTGTTGATCAGAGTGGAATTAGTGCTGAAACAATTAGTTGATAGCATATCTACAGAAAGTTTTAATAATCAGTTAAGTAATCATTTATCAAGCAAAAATAAAACCATTAACTGGTGCTTCTGTGAACATTTCTCTGTTTAATGTCCTTGTTAGTTGAATAATGTGATGTGATGGGTAATTTACACTATTTTCTGACATTTAAAAGACTTCAAAATCAACATGTTAATCAATCTTTTTGCAGCGCTTACTAGTGAATCTGCTCTCATGTTTTTTATAACATTATGCAAAGCTATATCTAAAAGAAAGGCATTGTTTTCTACACATAAATTTAGAGTGCAGTTGGGACTGAATACCTCAGAATGAGTCAGAGAGTTGCGAAAAGTGGACATGGAAGTGGGTTCATCAGAAAAACTGTTTCCTTGCTCTTAAGGTGATGAAGCAATCTCTCCGAATTAGTCAGCAGGTTCCAAGTAAGGTGGACAGAGACGGCTCACAAGTTTTCAAAGACACGAAAGAGAAACTTGCCAACTTCTTTAACGTCAATCTAGTTTGTGTCACAGTTTTTCCACCAACTACGTTAGGACTAATTTAAAAGGAGTGCCACAGAGGCCAACTTTGCCTTAAGACTTGTTAAAAAAAATCATTGATTTCACAAGAAAAAAAATCCAGCAAAGCTCTGCAGGTGCTTAGATGTGATTGTAATCAACATTAAAAACATACCCCAGTTATGCATGAGCTGTGGTAACAACATTGTCATCACTGATAAGTTTCACTCATGCCTTTCTGCTTCCCTCTCTCTCTTGAGTCAAACATGTCTTGCAGCCAAGGGGAGATGATAAGGTTTGAAGCATGTTGTGTAACTATAGGTTGGGAGAAGTAAAATGCAGCTTTGCTGTAGCTGCAGGCTACAGCTCAACGAGAATAGATAGATATCTTTTGATATGTTTAGATATATTTTCTTTTCTTCTGTACTGTTTTTTTGTATGTATTTCATTGTTTTTAATGAATTGTTTTCCACTGTTTGGTTAGGTTTTTCTGCACATTTTGTGTACTTCTTGTTGTTGTTTAACTTTTTTTGTATTTTTAAAATTAAGTTAGTTTAGATCTTTCTTCCTTTTTTGTTTTTGTTTTTTTTTCTCCTGGGGTTGGTGGGAGGTCCTTTGTATAAGCCTGTGGCTTCTTGACCTCTCCTGACACATTTCTTGTTTGTTTTTTTCATTGACTGGATTTTGTGCAGTTTTATATATGTGCAAATAAATAAATAAATAAAAATTCCATTTGTTTCCTTTGCAGCCCTAGCCAGAAACACATGAATAAAAGATAAAACTGAGGGCTCATTGAAGAAGAGTACTGGCACTCAATCAATCTCTCATTTGATGTCACAAGATAAAAAAAACAGCAAAAGCTCTGCAGATGCTTAGATGTGATTGTAATCAACATTAAAAACATACCCAGTTATGCATGAGCTGTGGTAACAACATTGTCATCACTGATAGTTTCACTCATGCCTTTCTACTCCCACTATTATGATCTCTCTCTCTCTCTCTCTCTCTCTCTCTCTCTCTCGAGTCAAACATGTTTTTTGTCATTTTGTGCAGTTTTATATATGTGCAAATAAATACAAATTAAAAAAAAATAATTAAAAA